>JAQGAM010000840.1:0-10990 GCA_034697665.1 Nanhermannia comitalis
GAATTAAAAGATTGAGCTTTTACCACATTAATTATATTTATTATTAAAAATTCACATATTATTTATCTCATTGAAACAATAAAATTGTTAATTTTTTCTTTAAATAAAAGATACGATACTAAAAATAAAATTCTGTTAATATACCCTGCTTCAAATGCAATTTCATTATTATATTTAGGGAGATTCTGGAGGTCCTTTATCAACAATTGTGAATGGGAGATATTATTTGGTAGGTATAGTATCATTTGGATATAAGTGTGCAATGCCTAACTTTCCGGGAGTTTATACATGTGTTTCATACTATCGTCGTTGGATTCGTCGAAATTGCGTTTTGACATAAATTATATTTATTCAAATATTTTTTAAGTTTTATTTATCTACTTATAAGTCAGAATTTTTAAAAATTTGTTTATTTATATAAAATAAATAGTTGAATAATATTATTCAATAACGTTTTAATTGTTTTATATTTAATATAATTTTAAACAGCAATAAAATCTAATGTATTAACAAATACAAAATATTGAATAAAGATTTTATTAATATCTAAAAAATTATTAAGTTATTTCTCTTCAATAAAATTTGAATGATATTTTCACAATTTAAAAGCACGTTTTCTAATCTGATATAAAATATTTAAATCTATTCGTATAAATTTTATATGTAAAATAATAAACATATAATATTTTGGACATCATTTAAAATTATTAAAAGTAAGAAATAAAAAATGATGTAGGGTAACAGTACTAAAATGCTCTTATTTCAAAACAATTTAGTATGATTTAAATGTCCATAGCCTATTTCAAATGTTATAATATTGTCACATTTATTTTTGTGACATGCTAGATCGATAAAAATTAAGCTCGTGAATTTATATCTTTATTTTTGTAGTTTAATATTTTAATCTGTTATAGTTTAATGATAGAGATCAACACTGATTAAGGGTATAAAACATATAAACTTATAATGAGAGCTTTCCAATACGGTAGTCCTTAAAAAAATCTCTACATTGAGGTACATATTGACTTCCGTTATAATGACATATTAATAAAAGATTGTAATTAATAAATATATTTATTTTTTGATGATTTTTAAACCTAGGAAAATTAATTTTTAACACAATAAAATGCAATTTATAATAATTTGAAGAAAGATTAAGAAAAAAATGAAAAAAGAGTAGGAAAGGTTATGAAAATTTTAAATAACCTGTCTTGAAAAAGCTTATAGAATTTTTTCAAAATAGCATAATTTATTACAGATTCTTTATATAGTATATTACATTAAATTTTTTTAAAACAACATAGGATAAAAAATTATAATATTCACGTTTATTCACTGGACAAAATACAATAAATGATCTCTCTCTCTCTCTCTCTCTCTCTCTCCCTCTCCCTCTCTCGTTGTCTCTGTCTGTTTGTCTGTTTCTGTCTCTCTTTCATTACAATATTATATATGTATGTCTATGTGTTTGTTAACATTATAAGAGTTAAACTTTTCTTCAGCCAAGTCCCCCAATGAGAGATCTCACCAAAGCCCATGTGGGCAAACGCGTCGGACCGTAGGGATGATTAACAAAACACTGAGTATGTGGCCAACATATAGCAGAGAAAATAGCCACGCCTGGGGTTCGAACTCTGACCCTCGATCCAGAGTTGAAGCTATAGCGCGTTCCGCCACTTATAAGAGTTAAATTCTGTGTCAATATGTGGGTTGAAATGATTCTTAGAATTATTTACGTTTATTTTAATGTGAGGAACATTTGTTGAGAATTTATGAGATATTTTTTATATATATTATATGAAAATTAATTATCATTTTCAAAATAATATGTTTTTTAAAATTTATGAGTATCTACATTTTCTGAGAACTAAATAAAAACCCACACAAAAAAATATATCACTGTCAAAATTACAACGAATTCTCTTTTAAATGTAAAAAATGTCATGTTTTACAAATGGTTTTATTTACGTAAAAATTGGTTCAGTAGTAAAAAGTATCAATAGTATAAATTAAAATAACATAACATTTTCCTCGGCCAACTCCCTAAAGAGATGAAATCTCATCTTTAGCCCAGTGTCAGAGTGAGATTTTAACAGGTGGAACCTGTGTTGGCGTAGGACAGATGCTACGGGCATAGGGAGTGCTCGAAAAAACGAATATGTGACCGGAATATAGTAATCATAGAACAGCGAGGCTGGAATTCGAACCTACAACCCTTCGATTGATCGGTTCGACACCTTACCAACTGCGCCACAATGACTCCATAGTCTAAGTTATACATTTATATTTAAAAATTTACAAATATTTAAACATCAATTTACATGCAGTACTAACATAAACTGTGAATAAATATTTTACAGACTTTTGAATTATATAATTAATTTTTGTTTATATACATTGGATTTGATTTAGAAAAATAGATATATTCAAACATTGGAATTACGGCCTAAATGTATCGAAATCGATGTAAACAGTTTCTATTTTCAACAATTCATTCACTAATTTACTTCTATTTTCTTTGTACATATTTTCAATTTTTAATTTCAACGATTTTCGAGACATTAATTGATAGTTAGGCTCCAAATAATTAATCAATTTTGGGAAGTATTTGTCTTTAACTGTACCAACTCGAGTGGTACCAACTTATTAATAATATAATCAATTATGAGCTGATCAATAGATTCTTTGCGGTTATTACTCATTTGTTTTTTAGGAAATAATGCGGTATCAATTTTTGTTTGTTTATCATTTGATTTCTTATTAGTACAGTGAAACCTCCATAAGTTAAATATTCCCTATGTTAAAAATCCTCTATAAGTTAAACGTAAGACCCGATTTACTCTTATAGCAACACATTATAAAATATATTTTATAAGTTAAAAACTTCTGTAACTTAAATTTAAATTCTGGTCCCAAACGACTTTAACTTATGGAGGTGTAATTGAATGTTTCTCTTGAAGATGTCTTGAGATACCTGTAGTATTACTTGTTTTACAACCGATAACACTTTTACAGTGTTTGCATTGACCGCGTTCTTTATCAAGTCTCTTGAAATGATTCCAAACCCAACTGACCATCTTTTATATATTTAATTGCACTTTAAAATATATTTAATTAACAAAGTTTGACTAAAATTATGATTAGATTTGTTTTGACATTTAGAAAGCATCTCATTAGTATTTAAAACTCCGTAAACATTAAAGGAAGAGGTGTTTATATATTTATAAAACTATGGTCTGACACCGTTTTGTATCAGAAAATTATATTAATTAATTTTTACTTTGAAAACCCTTAAAATAACTGAATTACTTCGATTCCATCATAAATTCGAGACTCGATCGAGGCTCGATTCTCGAATCTCGATACCCACCTCTACTTAATAGAGAGTCCACTGAATGAGCCAATTTTTCGTTAAAGCAATGACTCGATGCCCGAATTTAATGGACTTGTGAATAGAATGGCCACGAAGAAAATGAGTTCCCTGTTGGATGAGGACTATTTTTCTTGGATTCTGCTCTCAAATTATCCAATTATTTTTCCTTTAAATCGATTGGCCTGTCCATGAAGAGTTCTCTTGTCGGATCTAATTATGGTACTCACGCTAAACACTTATGAAGTTATACGTGTATGCATTAGTCCAAACAAGGCGTTGACACTAAAGAATTAGAACATGTTTAGGGATTAACACTTAACTTTGAGAAAATTAAATATAATTTGGGACCTGTTTTGCTGGTCAACAGAGATATATTTATTTATGATCTGAATCATATTCTAAGTTCTGATGATGAAAAACATGACTTTATTACATATGATTCAGATTAATAATTTTCAATAATTCCTAACAAATTTTATGTCAGGAAAACATATTTTTTTACTAATATTTCACTTTATCACTGTATTACATGTTGTTTATTAAAAAATTTAATTTAAACTATAAAGTCCATGGGCTTAATATTGAGTGGGCTTTTATTTAAAATTTTTTTGCTACGCATGAAAAAGTAAAAAATTAAATACAAGCCCATGGGCTTATTTTCGCGAAGTCCCGGTAATATTAAATATTAAATTTAATAAATTTATTACAAATTTGTAAACATTATTAAAATTTTATTCTGAATTTTAAACTAGTGATTAAAAAATTCCATTGGAAGTGTATGTAAGTGGAAATTAAATCATAAAAATGAGTGAAAATGGAACTCATGGAAATGGAGTGGAAGTGGAGTGGAAAGGGAAAAAATTGAAATTGCTTTGTTAGTGGAAGTGGAATGGAAAAGGTGAAAGTTTGAATGGAAATGTGAGTCGGTCTTTAAATATTTTGAATGACTACTTTAAGTTGATAGAAATCTATTGAGTCTTTCCTTAGATCGCTGATTAAATAAAGATTTTTTGTTACGACAAGCTTTATGTTTAGGGAAGTTTAGTCTGGTTTAGACGGTTTAGACAGTACATAGTATAGTATAAGAGGTGTATTTACACTAATACTATTCAATAGCATAAACTAAGTTTGAGTGTCATTTAGTTTTATAATTTAGAAAAGCTCACAAAAACTACTTTATTGCTCTTTTATTTGAGTTTCATTATAACACTACTATTGAATAAAATCAATGAAAGCTTTGTCAAGAATTACAATTAGATTTTTTCTCACTTAAGACAGCGTAACATTTCTCAAGACATAAGAGTAAGGATTTTTAGTTTGCAATAAAATAATATCAACAAACATTATATTTCCAGTAAAATACAAATATCTATAATTTTTCCTCAAAATTTGAATATAGGATTTATTTTAAAATTGTAATAATTCTACAGTAAATGTAAGCTCTAATTATGTGAACTGTAACTGAAGTTTATCATTACTGCCACGAAATCCATAATAAACTTATAAGACATCGTCCATTAACTATGTAACGCAAAAAAGGGGTTGGGGTCTGAGGTGAACGTTACCAAAGCGTTACATTGGATGTTAGGAATGATTTAATAGAGAAACAACAGTACATAAAAGAGTTACTTAGGTTGTAAGGGTCAAAGTCTAATGCTACCAATGCGTCACATGAGGGTAAAAATAATCTAGTTTTGCGTTACATAACAAATGGGTTATTCCGACCACCTCTTGCACAATTCGCTTTTTTCTCCAGCATCGAGTAGTCTGTATTCTATACCGGTACTATTTCTTGAAAAGTAGCTCTGGTAAAGTTTTTTCCCCTTTTTCATATAAAACTGAGATGGTTAGTCTGCTTATAAATTTAACTTAACAAATTAAGTTAACTTAGCAGTTGACTGAGTCATTTATCCCAAAACTTTTATTAAGCCTTTTCTTCTTTATTACAGATAATAAATCGATTTTACATATGTTTTGTGTGATATTTAAATTCGAAAGATATATATCAATAATTTATAAGATTTAAACTTATTTAACAGTCAAAATTAATTAACTTTAAACCTTATAAAACATAAGGAAGTTACACTTTGTCTCAAAGCAGACGGTATTTGATGGAAAGCTATTTTGTTCAAAGTTTAAATTTAGAACTTTATTATACGAAAGCTTTGCTAAACTATCGATCGGATCTAAAAAATAGCAGAATTATTCCTAAAATATTCCTATTATAAGGTGTTTTATTCTAACTTATGTTTTGCCGAACATTATTATTCAAAGTGCTTTGTTTTGTATAGAGAATAAACTAAACTCATTCTCCTCTATATTCAATTGAATGTCGTTTATTTAGTGATTGATAGTCATCCTGTAGTACTTTAAAGTTATGAGATGACAAGATTTTTAGCGCTATCACAGAACCACTATTCACTGAAAAGCAAAAAAATCCTTACTTTCTCTGTGAATTTTCTTTTATATTTGATTACAAAATCACAACACACTTCACCAGATCTGAGCCCGCAGTTAACTTCAATAAATAGCCCTAAAATGGCTTAGATTTAGACCTGACCTGACCCTACTTTATATAACAAGAAGAAAAAAGTACTTTATTATGGTTTGAATATAAATAACCTGTATATCAATACTTTAAATATTCTTATATAAATTCAATACCACTCATAATACAGCATGAAGTCTAATAAGCTATACAAACATAAAAGCAAATGAGAAAAGTTGTCTAATTTAATAATAAGCTAAAACTATTAAATCAATATTTTTACTATAGATCTGTAAATCCATTTATTCAAAGTATAATATATTTTTGGTCTTTTGATTTTTATGGTAATATTGTAAGGAAATTCCATTTGAAAGTATAGATTTCACGAGTTTAAACAGATCTACAATAGCTATATGTATAGTAATCTTATTATGCACAGTATTGTAGTCTTTTTCTCTGTTATACAGCCAATAGATCATAAAATAATTGCAAACTCTATGAAGATAGACTCATATCTAAGACTTTTATGCTCTGAAAATTGAAAAGCCAATCAAACTTCAGATAAATGTAAAAAAGTTGATAACATTGGAATTGGAAAAGTTCGAGTCAGTGGAAAAGATTTTATTCTGCTTTATATTAACTTCTTTTTTCTTTCTTTTTTATCTATAAACTCTCTCCGAGTGAAGCAATACTCATATACCAGTAGTATTCGTAATAAATGCATATTTTGATTTTGACTTTATATTTTGCATAAACTCATATTTATTCAGTTTCTAAAATTTTATCTTTTCATAAGTTAAGTTTCAAGCGTTAGATTAATTTTTTCAAAATAAGTTCGTTGATTAATATGATATTCGATTTACACTATGGTTCCCACTAATGTCAGACTATTTCCAATTTTAGGCTACTGTCAGAATTAACAAAAAAAGTGATTAAGAAAAATAAGGCACGAGTGGCAAAGTTTATGGCCGTGAAACTATTCAACGCCTCAACTCTCTATTGAGAAGTGGATAACATCACTGTCTATCTTTGTGTTATACATTCACACCAAACCATGTTAGAGTCTTTCTGGCGTCGCTAACCTTCATATTTTATGTTTTTCCATTATAAATAACTATTCTGTCAAACTATGTGAATGTTGAGCTTTTAGTTACAAACCTACTATTTTTTACATTAAAGTCCTTTTCCAAAAAACATATATTTGAACTGAAAGCCAACATTGAAAGCCAATCAAACCAAAGATCAGATAATAAGATCGTATTGAGTAAGACATGCTGTATTGAATGAAACTCATGCGTGAATAATATTTATTGCATAGCATTGATATTATTTGAATTGAATACACTTGATATCAATGATAGCAATTTAAATCCAACAATAAGCAGATCAATTGGCTATCATTTAGTCAAACAATTAATGCCAAATTCACTGATTGAGTAAAGCGTTTTCTTCCTGTTTTACTAATCAATGAATGTAATGATACCTGTACTGCACTTTTGATTGCTATCAAATTATATGATCATCTAATATAACCTCTTTATAAGAATTAAGTGAAAGATTATATCTTCAAAAATATTAGTTTAAATAATAATTTAAAAATTCCTGTAATACCAAAATAATGTTAGTTTTATTGGTTTATTTATAATCAATAATTGAAATAAAATCTTATTCTTATCTATACATAAATTGTCTCTTATTATAAATTCATAGCACACAAAAGCTAATCAAATATAAAATCAAAATATCCTAAAAAGGCTTAAATATATTTAATGTGAGACAAAATAAATTTTATAAATTATTCAAATGACTCAAAATTTCACTACAATCCGAGTCAAAGTCATACTTTGTTCACTAATTAGTGAAATTTCTTTGCACTGAAATTTTGCGCTAATTATCTAATTTTGAAGCCTTTGTTTTCTTGAAAATTTCAAATCACTCTTTAGTTAATTCATAACTTCTGTCCTTTTATGACATAATATAATGAATTAATAATGTTTTTTAAGTAATGTAGACTGAGTTAATGCTGTCATAATTCAAAGGGTATGCTTTGCTGTATGGCAGTAATGATTGCTATACCAAATCACGACTATTTGCAATCTGTTTTGGTCAATATATCTTCTGCAACAGTAATCTTCGTTAACGAAACAATGAGTTAATAATAGTGAAATACGTAATGATTATGTGTTACTCAATAAAAGGTTTTGAGCCATTTTCTTAATATTAGATAATATTGGAATGTCATAGCGATAAAGTACAGCAGAAGTACTGTATCATTGAGAGAATGCATTTGTTAAACTTCGCGACTTTGCTCTAAACTCTCGAGTAAGCGAAATAGTTTTCGCTTATGAGCTCTTTGTAATAAAACTGCTAAGAAAACAGTTTAAGCGCTAACAAAATATGACAATATATGAAAGTTAGCGAGAAATATGTGGCATAAAGATTTTTTGTAACTTATGAAATCATATGTTTGTGTCAAAATAATATCACAAATTTCTATTTTTTGCTTTAGCTTCCAAATAAACTTCATTTCTTTACTCATTGATCTCTATTCAGGCAATAAAATTCTATCGTCTCTTGGATGAGACCAATAAAGGAGAAAAACTTGAATTTTCTCATAAGTATTGTATTAAAAAGAATTGTATTTCAAATTTGTCATCTGTGATGCCAAATAACATTCTTTTCTTAAAGTTTATATGTGTCCGAACAGTCTCATCAATACCTCAGAGACTTCTTTATTCTATAGGGTGTCCATAAAATTTTTAGATTGTTGAACTAGTTTTTAGAAAATATAAATTCTAGAAAATAATTAATATTTTCAAAGTTTGTTTTAAAAGTTCACCAGAGTATAGAAAAATATTAAAAGGAATAGTTATAGAATAAAATGAGTCCATAAAGACTTACTAATTATCTAAAATAGCAGAGTCTCTATTACTCTATTCTCTAAATATAAGTGGATGTCATGTTCTGTGAGACAACTCTTTATTATGATTTTTGAATTACTTTTTTGAGCAAAACACAAAAAGGACAGAACTCAGAAACACTTGAATCTAATTTATATTAGAGGTAAAGTATGTTCATAATTATGCAAAACAAACAATATCTGAAGAGATTTTTTGGATATCCTATAGTAGTAAAGGAAATGAATTAAACTCTTTTCCTGTTGAAAATTAAATAAAAGTTATATTTGAATGTAGGCTTCAGTAGGTTTTATACGATATCATTTGTCTCTATTCAAAGGCAATGTTACTGTATATTATTTTATGTCCTCTTCACTTAGAACTTAGTTTTCTTTCATAAATTTCTATCACAATATTTTATAATCTTAGCGCTATTTCACCCAATTAAGCGATGCAGTGTTTGGCCAGCGGTCACTTTTCTATTATCTTATTATTAATATAAGTCTAGTGCTCATAAATGCGATTCTTGAAATATCTTTTAGTTTTAGCGGTTTATAGTTTATAGTTTAATACACACTCATTATAGTTTGTCCAGAAAGTACTTTCTGTTATAAAATGTTCAATTTTACTGAATTTTACTGCACCGTACGTTTTATATACTTTCTACTGATTGCAGACAATTTTGTTTTAATTTAATGCAAATCAGAATTGTTTAGATTACTTGAACTTAAGAAATCTTTTCATTCATTTGATTTATTCACACAATAAATAAATATATGGCACACAGACTCTCACACTGATAATTACTTTCCTTTGTTACAATAGAAATTCGTGTGTAAAGTCAATATTTATTTAGAAATGCTGTTACAGGGCTACTGATAGGTGTAACACATCCACTCGCATAATTTCAACTCACATTTCCTCAACTGCTCTTTAATACCCTCATATGCTTTAATCCATTTTACATTGAAGAAAATTTTTGTATTTCTGTTAATTTTTTCTTCATTGTATATAAGAGTAATTCAAATAATTAGCAAATGTGCAAACATTTATATAAATCAAAAATTAATTCTCAATATAAGTGTAAGTTAAATATATGTTCTCAATAAATGAAATGTTGAAAACAGGAAAATAAAAGTTTACAAAAGCTCTAATGTTTTTTTCAATGATTAAGCGATCTGTTGACACAATAAGCAGCACTTTCTAAAAATTTAGTGCTAGAAATTTGATTTTGATCACTAGCTTCTAATCTGAGTTTCCATTCTGAGCAAATTTTCTTCTTAGGTCCAGGGGTTCCATTTAATGCTGAACTTAAATTCATTTTGCTTTAAGAATATGCTCACACTTATTGAACATTTAAAAATTTTATTAGATTAAAAAATTAATCTTAAGTATTAGTCACATGAATAAGTTCTCTGATATTTTCAAGTATTTTTGAAAATTAAGTTTCTGTTAAACTTAAATATGAAAACGAATTAAAATATAAGGTTTCTATATTCTAGTTCTATATATATATATATAAATAAGCTGTCTATTTAGGAACAAGTAAAGGGGTTTATGTCACTTAATGATTATATGAGTTTAGGTTATGCGAGTTGAGGTGCTTTCCTGTTACAGCTCATCTAATTGAATAAGTCATATTAAATTAGACTGAAATAATTGAAAAATAATGAATTCTAAACTTTAGAATAAAGGTCATCACAACTATGATCTAAAGATCAAAATCACAAGTCGAAACAAAGTGTTTATTTAATAACTGTAACGTTAATTCAAAATTTGAATTTCAAATGAAGCAGATTTTTTGTTTCAACATTTGAGAGCAAACATTCCACTGTAGATATAATAGAGTAAGGCGTCTGTATCCTTAATCAATAAACTGCATTCCCTGTGACTTACATAAGCTAAGCATTGTTTGGATTTCATTCATTGCAAACTTGTTTAGTTCTAATGAATTATTTTAGAATATTTTTAGAGATCTTTTAAATATGTACAAGTACTGCATTAGAAACTTATGCCTTTGTAAATAATACAACGTTTTCTTTGATTTTTCTATCAAAATGTTTGTTATGAATTCAAACACTTATCATTATTTCTTCAAAAAGTCGCTCTTTTTTTGTATTGTATTTTAATTAATTTCATTTTACAATTTCCAGAAATTGATAGAAAATAACATTAATAGAATAAAGTACAGAACAGGTAACTATAGTTTGCATTTCATAAAATTAACCAATG
>JAQGAM010000841.1:0-10983 GCA_034697665.1 Nanhermannia comitalis
CAGAGACGATATTTATTCCCCAAATTGAGAAGTGCATAGAACAAGAACTTTTAAATTTATCAAATTGTACATCAATTATGTCTAAAGTTTTTTATTACAATAAAAATTTAATTACAATATTTAATTAATTAAATTTTATAATGTTTAAATAATTGTCAGTCTCTCTGTCCCTTTCACTCAATACGCATGTGTGCCGTACAAAACACTGAAAAGCACACCTCAAACAGTTCAAACTATTGTATTGTTAAACATGTGCTTTGTTTTGGTAATTCAATTGAAAAATATCTTTTGTTATTTTAAATAAATTATTTATTTAATTATTTTGTGACATATTATTGTCTGAATTACATTTAAAGAGTGCGTTTCAGAACATTGGAAAAAATTAATTTTTAACAAACATCTTAAAAATTTTGATTATACACTTGAAAAACTTAATAATTACTTGAAAAAAATTCCAGATATAAGAAATTTCACATCTGATGAATACAATCCTAAATTCAAAATGAAAATAAAGGGCCCCATTAGTCTCCGTTGAAGTCGAACAAAGTTTTTCAAAATATAAATCTATTTTGACAGATAAACAGCATAATTTAACAGAATGTAATACTGAACAATTTATTATAATTCAGTTTAATAACTTTTTATAATTTATTTAATTTAGTCATTAAAAGTTTACTTTATTATTAATTTAATTTGTAATAAAAGTAAATTTTGGGAAATTTGGAAATAAAACTTTTCTAAACGTAATTTTTGTACAATTGGAAAAATTTAAAAGTTCTTGTTCTATGCGCTTCTCAATTTGGGGAATAAATATCGTCTCTGTTCATAAGAATCAATGTTTTCAATAATATAAAACTTATAACATTCTGGAGGGAATTTTTGAGCACCCTATAAATAGGGTGTTTGATACGTCCATTCCTAAGGGAATAGATTTTGCATTATTGCATGGCGTGCTTTACTTATTACATGTAATATCAATACAAATGTAATGCAAAGCACAGCTGCAATAATGCAAAATCTAATCCCTTAGGGATGGACTCATGCCTATAAATAAATTTAAAGCTTCCATTTGAAGACAAAGTTGAATCACAAAAGAAGAGAAACACAAATGTGTGTTGTCTCTGATTTCAATTTTAAGCAAAGCCGTGCAACTAATTGTGTAAACAGCTTCCTTATTATAAATATAAGTATATGTGTATAACTTTACCTGTGAGGCCTGTAAGAACTCATAATAACACTTTTTTTAGATAAACCCATCTTTAAATCAAATGCGAAATACTTAGTTTGTTGAATAAAATTGAAACTAACCCCAGAAAACCCTATACCTGTGCATGTCTAACAAAATTATTCGCTATTTGGCTTCAATAAAAGTCTTCATTCAAAACTCATGACTTAGAAATTGTCATTGAATTTGCGGTTAGAAGTGTTGCGCAACTCTTCAAATATTTGACTATAGGGTGTTCCATAAGTAAATGGAATGACTTTGCAGAGCTCGCGCTCGCTTACCCGAGGATTGTTATTGTCGAATAAACGTTGGATTTACAGAACAAACATTCCTTTATGACATTATAACCATTGATTTAAGAATAATTATCAATTAAGATAATAAATAGGTCTCAAAGTGAAGAGTCTTTAAAAATGGTGCACTTTTATGTAAATTGGACTAAATTTACTCTAAAATTTGACTGTTTTTCATTGGTCGAAGACCTATAGGGTCAAAGAACACAATCATATGACTTTATATGATATTAGGATTCAGGAACTACTGATTTCAAGCAATTATCATTAAAAAATCCTCTGTATCCACTCTTAAGATGACTGTAAAAGTAAATGAGGTTTTCAGGCAATTTTACAACTAATCGCTCAGAATAGCAGGTCTTGCACTAAATGCTAAGAACTCATCAGTAGACAGAATAAAATTGAATTTTAGTATGAAATGGATGTTTTGGCTCGAATTGGTGACTAGTCATTGCCAAAAAGAAGTGAGGCAATGGTTGTGAAACCTAAACTTTAATTTCGTTACTAAAAAAAAGTTAAGAATTCGATGTCCTGAAAGTCCTACCATTTGCCAGTACGGAAAAGGTCTGGTCCAACTGTAAATCATAATAAAGAAAAAGGTCAAAACTGCCTAAAAATATTAAGGGATTCAGTATTATATGGTAAAAAATATCCGGAAATGCCTCAGAAGTAAGTGCAAAGCCAGTCATGAGTAGCATGCCGAAGAATCTTCGGCTAATCGGAGATAACGGTGTTTATAGTCCATTGAAATAGTTTTATATATACTATGGATGTATTTATAACATAATAAAAATTTATAAAAATTGAATAAATACTTTTGAAATTATAAGCTTTGAAAGGGATTCCATTTACTTATGGGACACCCTTTATTTCGTTATCACTTATTGATAAAAAATAAAATAAGAGAAATAGCCTTTTATCTAAACATCTAAACAGTACTTCAATAAAAGACATCTCTGATTGTTATTATTGTTTGATAAATAATATTGTATAAAAAAAATTCTTTTAAACTTATATCTTTTGACAACATATTAGGATTAAATTAAAAATAATCACAGTATAATGTTTGAGCTGTTCGAGTTATATAGTGTCACTGCTATACTGTATACATTAGATCCTGCATTAGAGCAACTAATTTTTGTGTTAACTTTAATCCATTAATGCATTCACTCTTTAGAAGTTATATACATTATATTCATATTATATAACGGTTTAGTCATCTGTTGTTTATTTTTCTCTAATATAAATATTTGCTTTTCATAAAAGTTTAAAAAAGGAAAGCACTGAATCATTAATTTGAAACTTTACTTATTATCAGCTTTGAAGAAATACATCAAAAGAATTAACAGTAAAATACAGCAAAATGTTTGTTTATTGTGGGACACAAAAGAAAAAAATTGCAAAACAAAAATGTCATAAAAGAAAAGTTACAATACATTTAAGTTATATTTAGGGCTTCACTTATACCAAGATAGACAGAGTAGTCAACTTTTTTTTGTATTGCAAGTGTTTGGAACCTAAATAAAGTATTCATACATATGTATTATTGATAAGTTGAAAAATTATGTGACAACTGTATCACATATCAGTATTAGTTTTATTTTATTATTAGACCCCAAACACTTATGAAGTGAAAAAAGCTTAAAAATCCTGGATTTTAGTTGTCATTCATGAGAAAAACTATAGTTAGAAAGTTTTTGCATTACAGTAAAACATTGAAATGGGTTTTTATCTACATTTCTAAAACAATTTCAAAAAAAAGTTGAGAACATTTATTATATTTAATGTATAGCAAAATTAATGTGATTTATATTTCAAAAGATTCTGTTTAGAAAAGTTGGCCTTAGATTTGCTAAAGAATGAAACGATACTTTTTCTAAAATAAGATAAGTTTTATAGATTCAAAATTAACGAATATTTTTAAGACAATAATTTGAATAATAATGCAAATAACTATTCCTATATTTAAGCACTTTATATAATGATAATATGAAATATCGAAACTTATTTATAAACTTACATAAACTTATATTTTCTCAATTTCTAAAACAATTTTTTACATTATTTAACATATAATTCATTTACAAACTTAAAAGTTGATAATCAATGAAACGAAAAAACAAAAATAATAATAATAATAAATTGTAGCATAACTTATAAACATATGCGTTTATAACATAATAATAAACAAAACATGATTTGTTTGGCAGTAATGTCATATAATACAGCATTTAATATGTGTATGTCTTTTGTTTTGTTTAATGATATTGTACTTTAAGTCAATAATTAAATATATTGCTGAAAAACATGAAGACATAACATCAAAACTTGACAATATTGATACTTAACAGTCACGTTTAGCAGAATATTTAAATATTTGTCTCCACTTCTCAGTTTATTTTAAACAACTAATTAAATTGAAATTTCTATTTAAGCATATCATATAAAAATATTGAGAACACACAAAATATTAATTTTTTATAATCTATAAGCTTTCCCACCATTAAAAAACTTTGTGAACAATAACTAATTTGACAGAAGCTTTCCAGTGATTACTTTTAGTTTGCATGAGAGGCAAAATATTTGAAGCGCTACTTTCTCTTGTAAAATAGTTTATATATAATTCAGTTTTAACAATAATTTTTTCGTTAACGACATCAATAATTATTAACAGAATCAATGAATGTGCGAATTTAGGGGCTTTTCAAATACAATCAAATTGTATAACATGTTCAATGAGAAAATAAAGCTCCGTTCGAAATATATGTATAAGATATATAATGTATTTTATAAACTTATATACTAGTACTTCATGTGTGTGTTTAATTATGTATATAATGTTAATTATTATAATAACAATTGGAAAAAACTGTACATTTTGTATGACAAATGGGTTGCTCTCGAAATGATGTAATTTTTATATTCAACGTTTTGTACGAATATTTTCTATTTGACTGAAATATTTACATAATATTCAGAGGTAATGAAGCACTAGAGTGGCTGATCGTCAAACTTTTCAGCCAATTCACTACTCATTCCTGCAATCAAAAGCTTTTCGTGAATCGCATAAATTTTTTAATAATTAGTTTAGAACTAACTTTACTTTTGATCTAAAATTTTGATTAGTTTACAACTTTTGACTCAAAATTTAATAAAATAAATCTTAGTCTTGAAAATGATTATTAGTTTGAAATTTACCTCTTTTCTGTCTCCCATTACAGGCAATAATATCTCAATTTTAATTATTCAAATTTCAAAATATGGAATCGATTGTTCATAAGTTTTGGTGTACTCGAGTTTGGCAACCATTTCATGCTGTGCTAAGCACTCGATCATAGCGCTAAACAACTAATTCAACTTATATTCATGGCTTACGATTGGGAAACATTAAGGATCAAAATGATAATTATCATTAAATGACAAAAAGAAATTATATGATATCATACGATAAAACATTGCTCTAATAATACATAATTTGATAACAAAAAAAAAGAAAAAAAAATAAAATAGAATTAAAACTTTTTCGATACATAAATCATAAAAGATGCGTAAATTTATATTATTGACGACATTAAGAATTGGGTGTCATATCAGAAATGGAATTCTGATTGTCATTTGTCATAATATAAGTAATTATTGTGAAAAATGTTATCAATCAGTGAAACGACTGCATGCCTTCTTCCACTTGCACTGTGTACACCACGAATCCCTGTTATCCATGCCGTAAACTTTTCTACACTTACGACTCTCACCTCTTCCTCTCTTTGAGGGCGAATTCTTGTTGGGCGACTGCAGTATTGTAGTCCCGCTCTTATTATTGCTATTAAGACGCATATACTTATAGTTGGGGCGCATTGAGGGTGAGGGCAATTGCAATGAAACTGGAGGAGCACTTGTTGCATATTGATGTGCCACTGAGGAGTGGGTTACGCCTGGAATGTTGATCGGATTGGATAATAATGACTTCTGTTTCCCTTTAATTATCATATTATTATTGACATTATTATTATTATTACTATTAGTACTGAGTTTAGTATTAGTATTATTATTGGCATTAATAGTATTGAAATCATTGCTGAATCGGATCAGTTTGGTCTCTAAATCAGAATATTGGCGCCGCTTCTGGTATTCGTGATCTTCTAAATGACTCAAAGTAGGCGCTGATGAAGACGGAAAAAATATGTGCGTTGGCGGCGACGGAATAGGGCTTTGGCTGCCGGACATTGTGCTGCCGTCGTTGGAAACTGAAGGCGATTGTGGGTCCGGAGACAGAGATGAATTAGAAGACGACGAACCCAATGAGTTGTCATCGATCTCGATTTCCGTGTAATAGAACTCCTCTTCGTGGTCACTGCTCTCTCCTGTGAGATCCGTTCGACTGTTGGGTTAGAATAGAAATACTGTATAAATAAAAGGCTAAGAAATATAACTGCTATAAGTCTAATAATGTTTGTAAAACTAACTGCAAGGCACGTAACTGTAAAAATACCGGTATATAAGACATCGTTAGTATAGTAAACACATCAATACAAGTAATAAAACTAAACAGAAAGCTATCTATAAATAATGAAAGCAATCATTGCTCCAAAATTCAAGTAATACTAATATAACTAAACAGTAGTACTAATAATATCAATACAACAGTTGGAAAAATATCTAACTTTTAATAACAGATAATAAAATTGAGTGAATTATTGTTGTCTGTCTCGACCGCTTTATCTTGTGCTAAAAATATTAATTTCTGTCATATCGATACAGTTTCACCAAAATTAATGGCTTTTTGAAGTGCATGTCTCTCAAAAAGTGAAACATTCATTAGTAATCTATGAGACTTTCTTTTCCTTAATCTAATGTTTGCGTTATTAAACAAATCTTTATGATTATCTATTCTCTGCTCAATTGGGATATATTGAAAAAGTGGTAATGTTTACAGTGTGTTATGTTATGGTCAGAGTTAGTATAATCTTAACGATCGTATCATTAATGGCATAATGTGTTGCTTTATATAAGTAAATAACAAACCCGAGATGTTGAGTGCGGACATGTTTCTCGATCTGATGGCAGTGCTCGCATTGGTGAAGACATCCGGGCCAAGTGCACTGGTAGATGATTGCTGTATATAAACATACATATAAATGCATTGAGTATAGGAATCACAATTATATTAAACTGATTTATAGTGTTATTTATGGTCACCTTCAGGAAGTCGCGGCGATTTGGGACTACATGACAGGCTCATAAGTACCATTGCGGCCATACAGTCATCCATTACATCGTCACTCGAATTGCTGGGTCTTCGCTTTCGACCGCTATTAGAGAAAAGTAAATAAAAATCATTGAGTTTTAGAGACAATAAACGTACAAAACTAGAGACAAACTCTTGAAGCATAAAACCAAGTAATAAAGTTTGACAATTCATGTGAAAGTATAATTTAGTGGATAAGGATATTGTCATTTTTAAGACCAATATTATAGCAATTAGAAAAGTGTAACGCTTTTATTCCAAGCGTGAGCTAATCACAAGTCATTAGATGAAGATTTGTTTTTTAGATGGTCTGCTCAGACAGGACACCGACCCAATCATAACTGACACTCGCTTTCAATCTTATAGACGGTTAACACGCGATATGATAACAAAGTTTGAATGCTTTCATAGTAAATTCACTCTTAAATCTAGTCTAATAGTCTACAAGTATTTTGCTTCGTATCAATCCTTTTCTGTTGCCAACAGATTATATATTCTAATAACAGAACTTGTGAACAAAGAATTGCTGTATTAAACACTAAAGTAAATCCATTTAAAAACTCAATATCAGTTCATTCTCAAGTTAGCTCGAGATCTAATTCATAAAATTGTTTTCAAGTTAGAAAATAATGAAAATACCAAAACTTTATGACAAAATTTTAATGGAATTATTTCGTGATCCATAATGTAGTGTAGTATTAAATTTTTAAACATATCGGTGTTATGTCAATTGGCAGCATGTTTTTCATGATCATTATTGCTTTTACATCATTACACGCTTTCGACTTTCGAGAATTATTAAAGGCGGGGATCGCATAGCGATTATTGAAGTTTAGTTTTATGCTTTTCTCTAAATGTTGCTCTTTTTTCATATAAATTGCTTTGTTGTTGATCTTCTCGTTGCAAATATATATACAATGAGATTAAGTGAGGAAACAAAGGAAGAGCTTGAATGCGATCAACACAGATGAGAGCGTACTACGTATGCGAAGTGAGCTTTAGTTTATTATTTTACAGGTTAAAAAAGTTCTCATTTCAACACAAATGTTGATATACTGTCAAATTGGTTGTGCACTCATGATGGTGATGATGGCGCCAGAATGACTATTGCTTAGTGTGGATAACCTATGGATATATACCGGTTTTGTTGGTTTCCTAGTTCTGACGCCCAACCAGTTTTCATATGAGAACCCCCTCTATATACCAGTATAGCTATAACTATATATGCATTTCAATCCCCACACTTATAACTACCAGGAAAAGGCAGTTTTTAATACCCACCTCTTATGCATAGCAGTGCAAGAGCTAGAGATAGCCCACAGCTCATTATACTTACACAATCGCTAATCTATTCAGCGCTCGTACATAACACCAGTATCGCTACAACAAATACTTTATTTATATATATAGGGTGTCAATAATATAACTGTCTCTCAAAGTCAAACGCAATCATCAGTACTTAATCAAAATGGTCATTACGTTTAAATTCGTCAATATATCAATAATTGCTAACAGTTATCAATCATTAGTGGCTCGAATCAAATCTAAAACCTGTATTATATCAGAATTGAGTCAAATCTAAATAAAGTTACATTCAATCACGTAATTAGAAAATAATTTATAGATTAGTTTTATAGATAGAATGGTTTTTATCTTAATATAAAATCAATTTTATCTGTGAATGAAATGATTGCTTTTAAATGAGTGAATCATATGTTCGAGTCCTAAAAATAACAATTAAGCACTAAATCCTCTAATTATCAATTTAAAGATCATTTAGAGCTCATTTCATTAAATGAAATCATTTTCAATTTGAATCATTTGTTAGATTGTCTGACCTGTACTCATATGAGAGCAATCAATCTATAGTGAAATCGGGTGTAATAGTGTGCAGATATAATTGAGACACTCTGTATCAAAATTTTCTACACCCAAATGGATGGCATACAAAGCTTTTTAGTCCTCTTTTATTTTCTCTCATGCATTGCACGCAAACCCGAAAGCACAGGCATTAGAATTTGTGCGCAACTCAAAAGTATAAGCTTTGAAAAGCAATGATTGCCCCTAAAAATGAAGCATCTCTTGGCAGAGTTGGATCAATAAAATTGTTCACTACATAGAGTGCAATGAGTGCATAGCAGTAGCAGCAAAGAGTCAGCTGATCTCATAATTTTGTGTGTTGTTGGGTATGATTTTGCCTCCAGAATAAAGTAGTATTCATTCTATCTCTTCTTCACTCATATAAACTCATTCGTCAGTTCTCTCTGTCTCTGTCTCTCTCATGCAATTTGATTCGCATTTCTCTAACATTTGTGTTTTGCTCACTTTTGCACACAAATAAAAAACCAAAACAAATACATTTTGCTGACACTCAGCTGTTTCTATGCATTTCCTTCAATAGTTGCGTGAATAGTCAAAATTGTGAATAACTTTATAACTAATATATATTATAAATACAACTTCTATATAGTAATACACAAAATACTATATACAAAAAGTATATAAACTGGAATATACTTTGAGCTCAAAGTAATATCAGAGTAATATGTGTGAGAAAAGCCAAAACATTAGATCCATCTGAACATTACATATGTATGAATGTATGTATAAATGTATGTGCTTTTGGACGTGCTCTCACTCATAGCTTGAAATAAATATATTTTTGCTTTTTGGCAAAACAGAAAATAAACAAAAACTAAACAGAGTTCCTGATGATTAAGTGTCTTCGACTTATATCATTAGATAAAAGCAAAGCAAATGGCGTTTGCAAAAAAAGTTCATTATTTATGATTGAAAAGCTTAACAAAAGCATATTTACAGCTAACATAATATTGACATTTTTGAAAAGTTCATTTCATATAAATATTACGTATAAAGAGTTCTATTTGGACAACAATTCATTGAATATATACAGTGACTGAAGGCAAACCATATCTTCAATAAACGCTGTTATTTTGCTTACCACTAAAAAATAAGTCATAAATATTAAACCTGTCAAAAAATATCCGATCCATTTGTTGTTACAGTTAATACCGAATAACATCGATGCGTATCTAATCATATTTTAAAACTATTAACTATTAATTTATTTGAAGTTTTTTCTCAAAAAAGTCAAAGACAAATGTTCTGCTTCTATGAACCTATGACTGAATACTTAGAAGTGATTTAAAATATAATCAGCTTCAAGAAAACTTTTGCCGCGCATACGCACACTCACAATGAGTTATGCAAGAGCTTGAGGGTTAAGCCCGGGTGTCGAACGTCAAATGACGAAATTTCACTGAGAGAATATTTTTTACTAGGGTATCTCACATATTTAGAACTTTACTTCTTTTATTCTTTGTTTAGAGATTTATTTACCTTAAGACTTAAGGCATTAGTTGCCTTCAAAGATTTTGTAAAAAAGGTATTAGACTTGGAAGATCAATGTAAAGCCTAAAAGATATACGGTATAACTAATCTATAAATAGAGAATTTGATACAGAATGAATTAAATTTCAAGTATGCCTGGCAAATTTCTCATTATTTAAAAAATAAGGCCTATTCCATCCTTTAAATCAGACTGGCAGATCTTCGGCCTTTTAAACCGAAAATTAGCCTATTTAATATCTTTTCAGCCAAATGCCGGAGTCCGGGGGACCGCCATAATGGGTTGGCATTTAAAAAATTTTTACATTTAAATTTTAATATTTAATGTTTATTTTGAGTGTAAATTTAAAAATCTAATCTAGTCACTTAATTGAGCATTTGGTAACACCGAAAACAAGAGGTTAATTTTTGTTCATTTTGAAGATATGCTCATGGAAACATTAATCTTTTCGTTTTCAATTGAATTCTTCAAATTTATTCTTAAATTGAATTTATATTAAAGAAATACAACTTTACTCTTGAGTTTTTGTCAAATATTCATTAAAGTATTAAAGCCAGGGTTGCCCAAGTGTAGTTTTCAGCTAGGTTCTCTATAAGCTTTGAGATTTTGAAAAAGTTTTCTTTGGACCTCCTTTGATATTTTTGTCAGCCTTATTTGTGTGACAATAGTGCCCTGAATAAATACAATATGAAACAAAAATTAATTTTTTTATATTACTAAATTCAAAAAAATAATGTAAGCAAACAATACTATAGCCCTTATAGTACTGTACATGGGTATCAAACTTGCAGCCCGCGGGCAAAATTATGCCCGCGAAGACCTTAAGCTTTGTCCGCGACCACTTGGAAAA
>JAQGAM010000842.1:0-10979 GCA_034697665.1 Nanhermannia comitalis
CTGATAAAATGACGACAAAACTCTGTATCCAGTGATCAGTGGCCAAGTTACCTACGGAAAACTACCGATACTAATGCTTTACTATGGGAACGGTTAGAGATACCAAACAAGTGGCAAAAATACATTTGGATCGCGCTTTGTAAACAGTCATAGACTGTATACTTTCCCTTATTTCAAATTAATAAATGATTAAATATTCCATCTTTAATATAAAACTTTTTAAATTCATATAATAATGCAATTAAAAGTTTATCAAATTTTAAAATATTTGTAACGTTGTTTGATTCTAAAGACGTTCGTTTATTTAATGCATTTTTTTCTCAAAGGAATTCACTAATTATCTGTAGATAAAGTGTATGAAACCCACTTACTTATAGTGAAAAGAATGTGAGCTGATTTACAGTGAGTTTATAGTGGGATGACATACACATTAAGATAATTATTCATCTATTATTTCATTTGACATTTAGTAGAATTTAATTAATCAAATGAAAAGAACAATCATTTTTTCAAAAATTAAAATCTTTATGTAAATAATATTTATTTACCGGTAATTATTTTTCTAATAACTTAATTTAAGCAAAGTTTCACTTAAGATATAATATATTTTTATTTGGAGAACACAATAAATTAAAGTTATATTATGCATAAAATAAATCTAAAATTTTTTAATCACTATTAAGTTACTGTTAAAATAGGAGTATATTAAAGTAAAAATCAGAATTATATAACGAAGACAATTCTGAACCTCTCTATTCTTAGAATTTAATGTATAATATTTTTCACCCTTTACCCTAATTGTTAGTTTATACAGATTTAATTTATATTGGCTATTTTTATTAGTGATCCCTTTCATTTAAAAATTATTAAAATATGATTAATCTTAAACTCATTAACACTTAAAAATAGTTTCAATCCGTTGAGATTCCCGTATTTTAGATTTATTTAAAACAACTTAATTTTCGTAGTTTTCTTGCTTTCGTTAAATTATTTCCAAAAGGCAGTCCAAAAACTTTATTACCGGTACTTACTTTAGTAAATAATAAATACCACTGTATACTGCATTTTATATTCAGGCAGAAAAATCTCTGGAATTTTTTTAAACATTTAAAGAAAATAATAAAAAATGAATGTTTCGGCGAATTGAAGAATCAATTAATAATCTTCTAGAGAACAAATGACAAATCCTTCAAATGAACATAAAACCATTTTGCCATCAATGTATAATTTGTGAAACAGGTTTATACAGTACGCGTAATATAGTATAATAATTATTATTATTGAATTAATTTGAAGAAAATATATTTCAAATAAACTTTATGAATACATAGTTTAGTTATTATAATAAAATCATTATCATAATGACATTTAGTGACTCCTAAAGTATAACTAAACTCATAGATAAGTGATAATAGACAATAGCATATCAATATGTGATCAATTAAAAAACTAATATCATATACTGGTATCAGAACATTAGCGTTGTTTTAAGTAACAAACATATCATAAGGGCTTTGCATATTTAATAATTGATATGAAGAGCTTTTATATGATCTCAATTTCTTTTATTATAATAAACAAAGAAAAGGATCTGTAATATAGAAGACAACAATTATCTGTAGCTATGATACAAATATTTCTTAATAATGATAAGGTGTTTAAATCTGAGTTAGAGTACGAAAATGAATACAGAGATTACTTAAAACAATAAGAATGAGAAATAGTAAGTAACGATTTGTTTAAGAAGTTACTCATTTCTTTCAAATGAAGTTCTTGTGTTGGTGTTGAAAATCAATTTGTGCAGAGCGTGATCACTGACTCCCAGATTCTTTATTAATTTGAGTTTGGCGTTAATTTGTGTGCGGCACCAAATTTTGATAGTATATGTCTAAAAGTTTTTATGGTGAAGACTTTCGTGCGGTAAGCGTTTATATGAGACTTTTGTTGACACTATATTTAAATAGCGATCAAGTTTGAAAATAGGTATACATTTATATATATACTGTATATATACCTATATATAGGAACAAAACGAAAGACCAACTAATTTATTAAATGTTAGTAATGTTAGTGTACGACTGGTCAACGCCTAAATTTGTTCACACATTCACGATAAATAATACCGAGAATTTTGAGTCTGTAACAGTTTATCATAGCTTTTAAAGCTTTTGGTAAATTCTCAAACACTGTGATGTACTCTTACAAGTGCTAATATTTAGCTCTAAAGCGAACATTTTCTTCATTTACAATGCATTATATTATTTTCTCAATTAATTGTTGAAGCATTTTAATGACATTTGTGTTAACTATTGGAGCAGTTAACTGAAAAAATATTTTGCTCCCATTTTTCAATTAATAGTATGGAAAAGCATTTAATTTTGACAATATTTTGGATAACATTGTACATAACGTGCCAAATAAGTGCAGCGCATCTGTGGTAAGCTATTGTTTTTTCGATTAGTTTAATTCAAGAAATCCACCCCCTATTGTAATATGAAGTATTAGATAAATCTTACAATAAGTAACACTTATTAAAAACTTTAGTATGAAACTGAAATTTGAGTTTGTTTTGTTTCTGTTAGTGATAAGACACTTAACTTTTTTTGTATTAATATCTCAATGACAGTCAAGAAAAGCTATTGAATAATGTATTATTAAAACAGACAATTGTAATGAACTGCACTCAGATAAGCATAAATAATGTAATCATTGAGATATAATTTACTATTATGTTAAATTCAACACACTCTACACAGAAATAACAAGCCTTTTCTCACAATCTTGAGTTATAAATAATATTGAATGTAAATAAAAAATCAAATTCATTACTATTTCCCACAATTTGTTTCAAAGCAAAGTCCTAATTAAAACACTTCCTCTGACATCCTATTAAATAACTTAATAAGAAAGATATATCATATCCAATAACAGAAGAGTTACTAACACTGATATCTGTTAGAAGTTAAAAATATTTGATGTGGGTCTACAAGCAATAAATGATAATTTATTAGATTTATTCGAGTCATACTAATTGCAAATGAATGCAGAAGAGATTGAAGCTCTTGAGTGCAACAATTCTTAATTTATGACTCAGAACACATCATTCAATTATAAGAACATTTAATTGCAGATAAATTGATAGAATAATCAAATGCTCTCATAATAAAAAAAGCTTTTGTCAGATTAAAAAATGTATTACATTAATAAAGCAAACATTTGTAAATCAAATCTAAGAAAATGTAATCAAACATTTTTAGAATACTATTCAAAAGATATGATTAATATGTATGTTAAGAATTTTAACAATAGTGTGAGTCTAAATGAATCAACTTTTACGAGTGGTAGTGCAGGAACAGAGTAATAAAAGTTGTGGGACCAAAATATTTATAACACCAATATAAGACCCTATTATAAATTTTAGCGCATATTATTAAATAAATGCTTCTTATTGTTACTTAAATCAAATTTATTAGAATAACATAATTTTATATCAAATTAGGGGAATGAGTAAACAGCTAGTTGTCGATCCGACTCGAGTCTGCAGAAAAGTCAAAAGACTCCGTGGAAAGCAGGCGCACACCTGCAAGAATGAGCCCGATTTCATCAAAGAGGTTGTCAAAGGGGCTCAATTAGGCATTCATGAGTGTCAGTTTCAATTCAGAGATAGGAAGTGGAACTGCACTACAGCTAAAACATCTATACGCAAAATACTTCTCAGAGGTAACTATTTCAATAACTTTTCTTTGATTTGATTTGGCCTTTAAATTAATTTCTGATTAAATGTAGACTCACGTGAATCTGCGTTCGTTCACGCCATGACTTCAGCAGGAATTGTATATGAAATTTCACAGGTTATTAAATTGACTCAACTTTGACAAATATTTATCTATTAATATTATAATTATTATTATCTTATTTTAAATGAT
This sequence comes from Nanhermannia comitalis, assembly GCA_034697665.1. NCBI lineage: Eukaryota > Metazoa > Arthropoda > Arachnida > Sarcoptiformes > Nanhermanniidae > Nanhermannia > Nanhermannia comitalis. Next base: position 3,927 of record JAQGAM010000842.1, read on the forward strand.
AATTAAATTGTAGGCTTGTAGTCAAGGATCGCTTTTAGACTGCGCTTGTGATAGAATTGACTCAAGAAGTAACAAAATTAATGGTATGCGTTAATCGGTAATAATATAATAAATAAAATTTTTAATCAAATGTTTTGATCCGTCTCTTTAGGCGACTTCGATTGGAGAGGTTGTAGCGACAATGTTAATGTCGGGTACAAAAAGGCCAAAGAATTTATGGACGAAGGCTTCAAAAAAAGAAGTGATATTAAAAAATTAGTTCTTATGCACAACTATGAGGCGGGAAGACTTGTGAGTTTTACATAATTTTTCGAGTAAAATATTGAAACAATTTTCTAATTTTTTGTAATTTATCGGTCAGGCCGTCAAAAATTACATGAGAAATGTTTGCAAATGTCATGGAATGAGTGGTTCCTGCAGTTTCAAAACATGTTGGAGAAAATTACCACTTTTTAGAGATGTTGGGAATAGACTTAAAGAAAAATTTGATGGAGCCATACAAGTGATGGCTGGCAATGATGGCAAGGGGTTTATGCCTGAAGGCGTCAAAATAAAACCTCCAGAAAAAGAAGATATCGTTTACTCAGAAGAAACGCCAGATTTTTGTGAAGTAAATCAAGAAACAGGCTCTTTAGGGACTAAAGGACGCGCGTGTAACGAAACTATCGGTACAGACGGCTGTGAATTGCTTTGTTGTGGTCGAGGGTATACCACAAGTGTTAAGACAGAGATTGTGAACTGCAGGTGTAAATTCAAATGGTGTTGTAATGTTGTATGTGATAAATGCAAGATTAAGAGGAAAGTTCACACGTGTCTATAAAATAGACATCGAATTTGTCAGCTTTTCATTAGAAAATAGTGTTTGTATATATGTTAATAAGTTATATATTTTAGTTAAAACTAATTCACGAATTTTCACAGAATTAATTCGGAATAAATTTATTTTTACAATTTTATACAAACCATATCATTGCACAAAATAAAATTCACATTTATTATCATTTATTGACTGAATAATAATAGATTAATCTGTGCCTCACTATTAATACTATAGAATTAAAATCTCATTTAATTTGTCAACTTTTGTAACTCACTATTTAACAGAATCTAAGTTTTGGGATTTGTTTACAAACTGTGATGAGACCCACGCGAGCGCCCATTTCAGGTTTGTTAACATGAACTTCAATGCTTTGGTCCACTGCTCTTCCGAATTAAATTGAATTCTAATAACAAATAAAATAAATCTTAACAAAACAAAAGTAAAAATTAATTAAATAAAAAAATATCACTTACTTTACAGAATACTTATTACTAGTTTTAGTGTCTTCTATGTATCCCTTTTCCATTCTATAAAATAATAAATATGTTATTCATATATACAATTGAAGCAAATTATGAATATTAGAGCAATACTTATAGGGCAAACAGAACCCGGCGTCTCCTTTTTGAACTTCTTCTTTAAATTGTTGCAAACAATCGAGGAATGCGACCATTGCCTGATCGAATTTACTGTTCCAGAAATAGCGAATACCTCCCGAAGCATATCTACATAACAATTGAAAATGAGTACAATTCAAACATTAGAGAAATTAATAAATACAGCGGTAATTCGCGTGATTTGTCTTCTAGTGATTCTAAGAACGAATGATTGCCATACGGCACGATTTTGAACCTTTCAAACGTAAAATTCATTTTATTGGCCAACGAATGTAGCAGTAGAGCCGACTGACCCCACGCGGCGTTGATTTCTGCCCATTCGACAGTTATATTAGGCAGACGTCCGAGTCTGAAGTTGTTGATTGTGCCAAAGGGTCCGCTGTGCCTATCATTGGGACCAATGGGTCAATACATTCAATTCTAATAATATATACATTTATTTAATACAAACCATATATGAAAAGTAGCGTTAAAAACATTAGTTCTCTTCAATTTGTCGAAATACGTCTGCGCGTAACGCAACTGATTGTCAATACTTTGCTGTTCGTCATCACAGATGAAGACCTGATTTCTGACATTATTGTATTCGTGCCAATACTTGTCTTCTTCACTGTAAAGCTTCTGCAACTCATTCGAGTGCTTAACCAACTCTTCATTGACTTTCAATTGTTCGGAATTGACTTCTTTGAGTTCTTCTAACATTTGTTTTTCAGTGATTTCCAAGTTTTGCAACTTTTCTCTCAACTCATTGATCTCTAATTGAGTCTCATTTGGGTCGACAGTGTCTTCCGACTGAATGGACTGGAGATAATCTCCATAATCACGACACTCGTCCTCTAATAGTCTCAACTGATGGTCCATTTGGTCGATGACAAAGTCGGCGCACTCTTCACATAAGGGGTGGTCAACGTCTGACTGGTCTGAGAGTATGTCAAACAACTCACTAAACATTTTGGTTTGTTTACTAAACTTATGACTGTTTGCAGAAAGTGTTGACTCATTCTTATAGTCATTACTGCCACACATGGAAGGCATGGAAGGCGTTAACGAAGAACTCGACTCTTCTATTAATATAAATCCGTTGCCATTCGTCGAGTCTCTTGTCATGTGTTGCGTGTGATGAACGGCACCCACATATGGCACCACTTTGTAGATGACATTCTTCACCTCTTTTAATGCCAACACTTTGTCATCATTTGCTTCACTATTAGTGATGAGATGCGAAGAAGAACTCAATTCAGTCACTATTTGCTCATTAATTGTATTGAGAGTTGAGTTCATTTTCAACGGTTGACAACATCTCTGACACGCGAACGACACGTCTATTAACTGTATATTTGTTTCGTTCATTTCTAACTATTATTAATTAACTAAATATTTAATTAATGTTTTCATAAATTTGATTTATTTTAATCTTTTATTTTTGTCCCAAATATGTAAACAAACATTACTTTACTCTTAATAATAGAGGTCTTCAACGAAATGATTTGTATTTATTATAAATAGCAATGGTATGAGTGGTATACGTAAGTCAGTGCTCAACACTTGAGTTTAACTTGTATTCAGACAAATAAATGTTTGAATTGAATCGGTTTAAGAATTTTTAAAGTATTTTTACAATTCTTAAAGGGTTAAACATTGTCTTAAACATTGTCTTAAACTTAAGCTTTAGTTAAAAATAATTAATTTTTCAAAAATTACTACAAAAATGAATGAATGAATTCGCTTAAACTTTTATTATGTGTTAATAAAATCCAATTAAACAAGTCTTAAATTAATTATTTATTTATTTTTATTATACTTTTTAAATCGTGTTTCTTTAGGATCAAACCCTCTTTCATTAGCACCAAATACAGCCCATTCTGGAGTGACCTCAATGTAATCGAGTGATGAAAATGTTTTACTACCATTAGATTCGTTGTAGAGCTTAATTAGTTTATGAAACTTATTGTAATCAATCCATGTGTGCCAGACATTGTCGATGAGAAACCGTTTATGAGCTAAAAGGACACAATTGGAGTGTTCGTGTTCACAAGCGATCCCGTAATTGCTGTTCAACCCACTCATTAGTAGTTCAGAGAATTTGATCACTTCCTCATGGAAGGGAACGTTAGCCATCGTTAAGTTACTGCCTTTACTGGTTCCACAATATGTGACACCTTTTATCTCAATGAAGTCAGGATTGCCGAGACTGACCAGACGTGAATATCCCTCCAATTCTTCGGTATTCCACGACTTGACGAGTGTTAGCCGATAGACAGTTCTCTGGCCCTTATCCGAGAGCGCAGTCAAACTACTAATAAATCGCTCCCAAAAGTCTCTAAATAATGGTCTATCGATACGTTTTAAGCTTTGTTTAGAACTGGCGTCAACTGAGACGTACAGTTGTGTCACGGGATCCAACTTTTTAATAGCTTCGGGAAACTGTGCGTTTGTCACCAAAAAAGTAGAAATTTCTTTTTGGTGAAGCATTTTTACAAACTTATTGATCTCCGGATACATTATGGGTTCGCCAACTAATGATAGCGCGCAGTGTTTCACTTTCATGGCTTCGTCTAATCTCTCTTTGAGAACTCCGGGCACTCCTTTGAACTCATTAATCATCTTATAATGATTGGAAAGAGCGCCTGAAAATATCAGTTCCGGATTATCTAAATTCCACTTCCATTCAGTTCCCACAGGATTTGTGTGATGTCTCCAACAGAACACGCATTTGTTCGCACAGGCGAGCGATGGCGTCGTTTCCATACATCGGTGACTCTCTATTCCGTAAAACGTGTGTTTATAACAACCGCCTATTGTTTAAATTGGTTTTAAATTATTAATCAATTGATATTTTGCTTAAATAGAGTAAACATTTGACAAACTATTGAATACCTCTTCCCCTTAGCATTGATTTTGTCCAACGACACAATTTAACTCCAGAATGAGTGCCGATTAGTTTATAGCCCTGTTTTGTCAACTCCTTTCTCAAGTCGTCAGTAATCATATCACTTTTCATCTCATCTTTCTTTACATTACTTTTAGATCTGTTAACCATTATATCTTCGATATCTACTAGTTTTTGGTCAGTCTTCTCTTCATTTTCCAAATCTTCATCATTTTCTTCAAAATCCGATTCCTTTTCACTATCATTAGAGTCAGAAATGGTTTGACATTCGGATGAATTATCATATAATTTATTAATCAATTTATTGATCCAATTATTAAACTGTTGTTCAAGACCTGTAACAGCGCTCACGTCTGAAAGACATGTCTCGAGTATAGGAACGGCCTCTAGTTTTGTGAGCCATTGACCAACTCTTTTAGCAATAAGACAATAGTTATCGCCATAGGCTTTGTCTCCAATGCCATAAACAGCAAATCGGAGTCCTTTTAGAGTTGACTTTTGAACTCTGAAATCATTGGCTGAATCGTAAAGCCATTTGCAAAACCACTCGGAATCAGTCGGTGGTCCGCCGTCTGTATGCGTCGATATTATTATTATGAGAATCACATCATTGATGGCGTCGTCGATCAGACTGTCTTCTGGTTCGTAATCTTGTAATGAACTCAATGTTATTGTTATATTATTTTGAGACAAGTTTTGCACCAAAAATGTCTGCAATTTATTTGACAATAACTTTGAATTTCCGGTTTGTGTGCCGTATAGTATACGACATGTCTTTGTCTTTGTCTTATTTGATTTGCATTTGCAATCATTGCCAGAAATTTGGTTACAATTAAACTCATTTTGATTAGAATTGAGTGAAATCTTATTTCTTTTTGAATACAATTTCCAAACAATAAAAGCACTAAAACTGGCGATAATTGTCTTGAGCGGCAAATTGTGGTCAAATGAATGCCATAACGAATGCATTAAACGCGAAATCATTGGTCTCTTAATTAATGTGTATTTGTTTTGAACAAAATTTAATAATTATTATAACAAACGTCTTCTTAAGCATTAACACGTGTTTTACACTATTGACATAATAATAAACATTTGTTTGCATTAGAGGTCATTACAGTAGTCTTTTTTCGGACTAATAATAGCACAAATTTGTCGGAAAATCGGGTCTTAAAACTTAGTCATAAACAGTGTTCGTCAGACTCTGCGGCTCAGCTTAAGGCTCAGACCTTTTTTCAGGCTCGAGTCTCAATGCTTTTAGTGAGGCTTAGGCTCATGTTATTATTAGGGCAGTGAAAATATGTATTTAAGAATTTGAAAATATGTATGTATTTATGCGCTTAAAATATTGAAAATATGCAAAAAATGTTCTATAGATTAGGTTCAAATTAAAAACATATACTATTCTTATTAGAGGCTATAGGATGTACATAATTAGAATTACAAGATTTATTAGAATTAAATTTAAACTCTTTATTCAGTGAAAAGTAAAGAAACAAAATTTATTGATTAAAATAATATCTACTAAAAGAATTACAATATGTTACAAATGTGACTTGTCACTTTTAGATTATTAAATTTATAACTTCTACGATTATTAGCTAATCAATTTTTGTATCTAGAGAAAGTGAGCTTAACATCACAAGAAGATATAGGTGAGAACTCCCTCATAACTTCCTTAATGTTAATGTTACATCTACCCTAAATTTCGGCGTATAGCCCGCTCCCCAGGTATAACCCGCACCACATAAATTTCAATAAATTACATAAAAATTTAAAAATTCCATGTATATCGTGTAGCCATTGTATAGTCCGCACCTTGAAAATTTTTAAAGAATTAACTTTTTTCCTCGTATAAACAGCGGGTTATACGCGGAAATTTAGGGTAAGTTTGAAATTAACGGGTTATTTTCTCCACTTAATATATTTGCAAAACCTGAAATGTTTTATAGCCAGAGTTTGGGTCAGTTTTCTCTATTAGATAAAATTTCAATGCTTTTTTAAGAAAATCAGGGAAAATATGCACTAAAAAGGGAATAGCCTTAAATATGTATGTAAAATAAAAAAACCTTCAAAATATGCATTTTTATGCATTATTAATGCATATTCGTTTGATTCGTTCTTATGTAATTCATACACATTTATTAATTTGCATACAATTTGAAGCCATATTAGGAACATGTAAATACATGAACATCACTGCCTTAGTTATTATTTTATAAAATAACAAAGAAACGAAATAGACTTCTAAGCTCTGCATATTCAGTCATCAAATGTGTTCTGAATCTACGCTCATTTTTTCAAATCTTAAATATAACATAGCATTTAAATTTTGAACAATAAAATTTTATTATTTGAATGACTTCAAACCAAAGTCTGGCTCAAGGGTGCCAGGCTCAGCTCAGAGGCTCAGGCTCGCCAACGAGTCTGAAAAGCTCGAGCCTTGGTCATTAAGTTATACAATAATTACTTCAATTTTAATCTTTAATCTAAAAATTATTAAAACAATAACATGAGGTTTTCAATGAGATTTATTAGCTTTAAATTACTAGAGTTTGTGGCAGTGGTGGCAGTTAATAAAACACAATAGAAGATGTTGGTGTATGTACAGTAAGTGATTGGCGTCATTGAGGTGATTGCTCAATTTAAATACCAAATTACTCGATCAGTGGCGTAGCTAGAAATATTTAGTTGGGTGGGCTAAGCTTAGGAAAAATCAAAGACAT
>JAQGAM010000843.1:0-10976 GCA_034697665.1 Nanhermannia comitalis
AATAAGTAGGTAATTAAAATAATTGAAAAATATTTAAGAAATTGAAAATCAACAATTCTAAATGCAAAACAATAACCATTTAATAAATTATGAAATCAATTTAAATAGAAAAACTTGATTTTGGTTTTATTTTCCTATTACTTTATAAGATAAAGCTAAAGCTCACCCTAAAAATAAAGATCAAGCTTAAACACATAAAAATTGAGCTCATGCTATACACTAATCTGAAAGAATGACTAGTTTTTAAAATTATAAAATAAAACTTTAATTTCTAAATAAGTCATATACTCCTAAATGATCAAAACTAATTAATTGTTTATTAATTAGTGTTATTGCTTTCTGAACCTAGAGCTTGAATATGAATTTTGTAGTAAAAGTTAAAGTTCCTTTAGAATAAAAATTTAATTTAAATTATAAAAAACAAAATAAAGTTTATTGAATATAAACTTAAAAAATGTTTCTCAAATTCTGGGCTTCTTAATAAACATATGATTGGCCCTCACTTTATAAGAGGGACGAGTACAACACTTTTGGAACAGTTGTTGTTAAAGAAAGAGTATAAGAAGAGGCAAATTCATGAATTATAACATTAGTGCCCAAATTGAAACTTCAAATGCAAAGACTTTTGAATTGAATACACCTTCAATATCATGAAAGTTGAAATGATAGCTAATCATTAATCATTGAATTCATTATGTATTTTGACCATATTTTAAAAAATTACTTCTCTCTTGAACATTATAAGAACTTTTAACAATACTTCATTCATATTTTTGTTTGTTTGCGTCTAAGCTTCATTACTTAAATGTCATGATTTTGAATTAATTAAACAGTTTTGTGTTATATAAGGATTCAATGTTTCACAAAGTGAGCCAAAACTAATTATAAATTCCATATTTCATAAGACTTTGGTTCATTCAAAAGAAAAATTACATTTAAAGTTTAATTAAACTTTAAAACGAATTGCGAAAAGTTTAAATGAACTTAATTTTTGTGTTAAAAAAACGACTTTAAGTTTTAATTATAAGCATTTCTTTATATTCACTCATAAAAACCTATAATATAATTAATTTAATTTTATAATTGAGATTTTAATCCTAGAAAATTAGTCTTTAATAAATGATTAATCGACCAAATTTTTATAATTGTATAGTCTTTTTGGAAAATTGTTAAAAAATTCTTTGGTTGAAAAAAATTTAAGTTTTCTTTTGAAAAACAAATGGCAGAGGAAAGCAATGAGTGCAATAAAAAAATATATTATATGATCACATGAGCAAAAGTAAGAACACAACAGGACATGAGGGGTGTCGGGTGTGGAATGCCAGTGAATAAGAGCTACAAACTAGGCTACTGGTGAAAAATCATTGATAGCGGAAAATGAGGAGAAATTTAGAGAAAAGCAACTTCTCTTTCATCAAAGAAGTTCGATCTCGACTCCAGATGTTGTTCATCTTTATAGTAAATCAGTGAAATGCTATGCTATAAGTTAGTGCTCAAATTGCCTGATGTCAAGATGGACACAATGAATAGCCCTTTGTGTGTATCAAACTTTAGGCCGATTCAAATCGATCGCAAAGACTAGAGTAGAAAATTTTGAACATTAAATAGAGAGAGAAGAGAATGTGAGCTTAAATTGCTAACTGATGGCTACTTCTTTGTTATAGCCTTGTATTGCGTGTTATTGAAAATCAGTTGTAAATCGTATGGACACATAGGTCTACACCCACCACCTCAAGACACAGTAATGGAAGTATATAAGAATCGAACTTAACTTTCTTAAATGTTAAATTCAAAGCAAATGCAAAGATGACCCTGAAATCAAAACCTGGGGGCGATTCGGCCCCTCATGCCATCCATCCTACAGGAAAGAAGAAATGGAACGGTCACTGCGCTCCCGGCAAATATTTTTACTTCCCATTCGTTGTAAAGTCAAATTGAAGTAAAGGGGATGTTATAGTGGGGATAAATAGATTCATCTCTATATATAAGTTATATATAGACGTAGCGAAAGATTTAAGCAAAAACTGGCCGCTACATCAAAATAGCAAAAACTCTTGTAAACGGCAGCTGTGCGTATGTTACATTGGCATTGCTCTCGCTCTCGGGGGCAGAATACTGATCAGAGAGTGAATTTAGAGACGAGGCCAGAAAAATGGCAGAGAATGAGATGGTAAAAGAAATGCTAAACCCAAATGAAAACGCATACAGTGCCCATTTGCCTGATTTATAGTCATAGATTAGTAGAAATGCGAGTCGCAGTACTGCATGGAAGCTATATTTAGCTGCGTTTTGATGCTTTAATGTTCAGTTCAATGGAGACCAAGTATAGAAATGCGCGTTATTTTATTGAACATATTTCGCATCAAACATGTCTTGGAATCGAAACAACTATTGATATTAACACTATACCGGTATAAGACTATCGCATTACCCATTCAACCCTTTATTCAATTCAATAATTTTCGTTACTATTTGAGACATTGTTTATTAAGGTTATTGGCTTCTATTCATGGCTCAAAAACATTTTTAATTGAAACCATAACTTTTTCTTGAGTTCATTTCTTACATTTGACTATTGATCAAATTATAGCCAAAAGTAATGCTATTATTCTTTTAACATTTCCGTTCTTATGATTAACGCCTATATTTGCTTGAAAGGTGTACCAAAGGTTGAGTTACCCCATAGCCCATGAATTATCGATATGTTTTTCATGGATTACACTCTAAACTTACATAACATACCTAAGAGGGACGTAATAGGAAGGGTTCTGTAAAAGATAAAGCAGAGATCTATTGAAAAAAGTTGCCCGAAAGAAAAGACTCCCCTGAGTAACAACAAAGATTTTGAAGGGCAAAGCGCTCTCAAATAAGTCCACTAGTAAAGCAAAGGTCAGCTTATGCAGTAAAACGAAGGGTTGGTCATATCTTGACACATGCAACCAATGCAACTATCATTTATTGACCCCATTCTCATTTTCCATTTTCCCCCTTATTTTTCTCACATTGATCTCACCATAAAAAAAGAGAATTATTTTAAAGTTTTGAGGGCTATTTCGCTCTCTCCGCACAAATTTTATTCCCACGACATGACCTCAACTGGATATCAAACTGTTGGTCAGAAAACTTCTAAATCGATGCTCAAATACTCTGAACCCATAATAAACTTGATCTCAAATATTGTGTAAAACGGAAAGCAAATATGATAGCATTTAAACTTCATTTTCTTCTTTATTCATGTTTTTATGATAAATGCCAGTAATTTTACAATTTATAAGTTTTATTCAAATAAAATTACTTTTAGTGAATATTTTATGCCTCAACGAAATGATAGAAAGTTAGATTAGCGTTATTTTGCAAAATAGCCAATAAATGCTGTTGTAATTGTTTAATTGATGTGTAAGTTTAACTTAGAGTAAGTTAGCCGTAATATAGTAAACAACATCTGGGTCTCTCATGTATTGTCTTTCCCCAAAACCTATGTACTCAACTCAAACTGTTATGCATGTTATGTTACTTTTCATAAGTAGAGATACATTAGTTCGCGTTGTGTAGTGTGTCTTTCAAGATGAAGGGAGAACGAGATGTATAAATGCATGCATTTAATAGGTTCAAGCCATGCAAATGTGTCTTCTGTCCATTTAAAAGTCTACTCCTAAGTAACTTGTTTTGCACTTTTCATCTAAAAATATCTTTAAACATGTAAACTAAATAAGATCGAGATATAGAATGCATGAAATATCATCAAAATTCTTACGCTTAATAATATGTGTGTGCAAAGAGTCTATCGAAGTAATATACACACAATCTCTGATCATCTCATTTTAGAGCCTTTCTTATCATTTAAACAAAAATCTCGACTCTAAATACTTTGTAAAACTATGAAAAATAGCCTCAAGTGAAAAGAGATCGTTTTACTCGTCTAATGAATTTTTACACGAAATGTTTTGCAGAATAAATAAAAAATTGTTGAACTATAGAATTAAATATAACTTAAACTACAGTTAACAACAGTTAAAGTAATACAAAATAAAAGTTTTGAGTAAATGCTATAAAAAGTGAGTGAAAACCTAATTTGTTAATAGTTTGAAATTGCAATTTGAGGCACACAAAAGTTCGTTTGTAATGCAGTACATCCATAACACACAGTAGATGCAGTACAAGGTTAGTAAATTTGATAGGTTAGAATGAAGTAAATTTGAGAAAATAACGGCTAATTCACCAAATAGTTAAGCCTTTGATATGGCCTTCGCCTTCTAAAAGTAATAACTGTTAGTCCATATGTTAAAGAAATTAATGCATGGTTTCCAGTGCTTCAAGAAAGGGCCAAAGTTGAGGTCCACTTGAGAGCAATCTCAATGATAGAGAAAGAGGGAGAAAAGTAAGTTAACTTTTAGTTATACCCAATGCTCGGCCGAGAGCATCAATTTTAGTATTCGAGGATTAGTCAAGGGATGATAGTGTGGGGATCTATATATGATGGGGTGAATAAAAGTAAGGGAGGAGACACTCCCCTTTTTTAGTGTGCAAGGATTTCCAGGAAAAGCAGAAGGGACTAAGAAATGCTAAAGTAGGAGCCCGTGGAAAAGGCGCCGGCGATTGCAATTACAGAAAGCAGTAATTCTTGTGCTCATGATATGAGCCAATCGGATAATAGGGGTCGGAAACATATAGAGATATCATCAAAGAAATACCGCGATACTATTTTAAAGGTATTGTCATGATAGAGGCATAAAATAAACTAACGATCCCCTGGCATTGGCCCCTTTTATTTTATAACTTTTCTGGTTTTCATTAACATGCATTAAAATTTAATCTCTTAAACGAAGGACATTCTAAGTATTGAATGATTTTCATTTTTCCTCTCTTTCTCTCGCTTTCACTTTTTAGCTTAAGTAATAGCGAATACATTTAATTCTATAAAAGTTAATACGAGTACTAATACTGTTATATAAACTAAACTTAATATTACTTTTCACTAGTAGTACAACAGAAGTAACTTTAAAGTACTTTAGCATTGAGGCAATAGTCGCGTGGCTTTGTGTATACATATCAATAACATAAAGCTAGCAGTCATTGGAAGGCATTTTTTAGCAAATCTTTTTGACAACACATAACTTCTTTGTTAATATTGAGAGGACAAATGTGTGTATGTCTGTATGAGTATGTGTGTGAGTGTGTTCAGTATATGCCTCTAATATACCTCACAAACTCTTAGCAAACACTCCCATACAGTGCATGGCAGTGTGTTAGTAGCATCTGATCTACGCCTCTAAGCTTTCTTTTGAGACCACGAATATGTGGTAACTTAGCTCTGACAAGAAAATTGGAGGGTGTCTGGTCTCACTTCCTGGAAATCATCGCCCTATGCTATCATCAGTGGTCACATTATCGACCTTTTAATGCAAGATTCAATATATGAGTACAACAATATTTGCTCATAACTGTAAATTACACACAAATTCATTTATTTATTAAAATTATAAACACTTTTTATTTATCGTATCAAATAGTGATTCAAATAATTAATTGATTCTATTTTGAAAGTTAAACAAACTGAATCAACAATTGGAAAAATTGATGAATTATACGACTGGAAATACCACTCAAAATCATTAATCAATGCTAATTAAATGATAGCTATAAGCTATTTGAACTGAGACAGTTTCAGTAATAGGCATTCTCTGTACCTTCAAATGAAAGAAAAACAAAATTTTATCATAACATTCATTGTGAACCACTTGAATTGAAATTATTTTTAATTATTATTTTGAGAAATCATTTATATCTTCTTTGGAAATATAGCTGACTGCATATAAATGAATAAATCAATTAAAACTTTGAAGTTTTATACTTTTAAAACTTTATTGATTACATTTTTAGTATTAGTATAATAGTAAATGTTTATTTGAAAAATGCTAAATTCAATAACAAATCCCTGAGAGCTAAGGTTTATTTTATTTCTCTCATAAGACTCAAACTTTCTCTTTCTTATCCTTGAATTATTTTCGGTCCTATTTTATGTTAATTCAAATCCCTATAATATATGACTACCTTTATAGCACATCAAATTAAAAAAAGAAATCATTTTCGGTTCAAAGACTTAATATATGATGCTTTAGAATCTATTCCCAATTATTTTTTGTCGATTATAATATTTGTTACTCCCTTTTGCCTTATATGTCAAATACGTATAAATTGACAGCTCTTTCAAATGCTTCTAATGTTCAGCTTTTTATTCTGTTTCCTCAAAATAAATAAATAAATTATCTCTTGTTTAGTCACTATTAAAAAATAAGAAAGATTTAAACTCACAGAAAAGCTTTACTGATAAAGTAAATACGTTATAATATTTAATTTTATTATAATAAGACTAAAGTCACATTTGAAATAAGACTAATATAATTCAACTTATTTCAAATGTGAGAATTAATGTCATTTCTGTCTTTCATGTTTAACAATTCTGTTTATTAGAATCATTTATTAGAATTCCTCGAATATTATGATAGGAATTAGATATAAATCACGATTTCATTAGATATTGTAAAAGCCAAGAACTCATTTTAATTGAAAAGCAAACCAAAAAAAAATCAATAATAATGAGAATTAATATTAATATTAATAAAGAAAAGAGAAAAGTTAGATTTAGGTGACTGATATATTCGACGGATTAATTGAAAATTTATGTGAGTAAATGACCTCTATTTACATAATCTCTCCAATAATTTTTAAATTAAAGCTTTTGAATCGAGTCTTAAGAATTTAAATTGCATTCGACTTCAATAAATATTTTATGGATACCAAGCATTTCTCACATAAAAGAAGTAAAAAGCTCTGAAACTTCATAACCTTAACCTGAAATTCTTATTAATTTGAAGATTTAATTCATTTGATTATATTGTAATCTTATCGTAATTGATCTCAATTGTAGATGTATTACAAATAAGGCCAAAACAAGATTTTCCTTTGTATTGATTTCTAATCAATAGTAATGGACTTAATTACTCAATTAAAAAAGTAAACATCGATAATTGATTTGAGAAAAATAGATATAATTGGGACTATTATTAAGCTCTAATGTCTTTACTAACATCAAAGTAATAAATAATAGCGGGGCACAAAAGGTAATTTTCGTCTTTAGGTAATAATTTGGGTTTGACAATAATGTCCATTCCAATTAAGGTTTGGTCAGGATATGCAAAACTGCGATAGGCTGGCCGTTCAATGCATTTGTTTGTTAATTTCACTTTTCCGCGTATTTCTAGAAAGCACGCAATGAAACGCAAATACCTTAATATTCTGAAAAAAAACCCACAAAATTAGCAAAACTTTAACAGAGCTCTCCGGAAAAGGGCGTTTTTAAAACAGCATATGTTCGATAAATAAAAGCCATAGTTATGATTATAATTCTTAATCGTCATTTCAACTTTTAAGCACTAAAACACTGAAAATAATTTTTTCTTATCTATTAATGAAGTTAAATAACACATAAATATATGTAAAGTATTCCCCTTATGTGATGATATTATGATTGAGTGCATAAAATTGGCCTTAAAGAGAATCTCGCTTATGGCAACTCGAGACTATCTAAAAGATGGATTAAATCCGCCCTATAATCGTAGAATGTATTATTAAAGAGGTCAGACTTAAATACACAGTGAACATTATAAAGTTTAAAAGAGACAACCACTAATAGATGTATTTACCTTCTGTCTTACCTCTTTTCTGCATGAAACTGAAGAGATCATCAAGAAATTCTTTTCTCTTTGGGTCATCACTCAATTCATAGAGCTATGAAAAAGATAAAAATAATATAAAAATTAGTTATAAATATTGCATTTTTAAGAATGTAAATTGCGGACATGGCGGACATGGCGGACATGGCAGACATGCCGCGATTGATGAGATTTGCATTAATTTTACCGCAAGCATTAATTTATGTGACTGATTACTATCATATTTCAAATCTTCAGCTTTAAGAATAAATTAAAATAGATTATATTGCTTTATATTCAATATAAGTTATGATTATTCTTTAATATCTATAGTCAAGAAACTGCACGAAAAATAAAAATCATTGAAAATGCATTCAACTAATTGTAAAGTCAATCCATTTCTCTGAAGTCAAGTTTTTTATGTTCTGTTCTCAACGGCAACTCTTTGCTAAGCCACCAAACGAAATCTTGAATTCAATAAGAAGAAAAAAAAATTCATTCATTTCACAAATAGTAAATTTACGAAAGAGTACATTATATTTGAGCTAATATTAAACATTTAATTTTGAGAATTCATTTCATTGCTTAAGATTTAGATTAAGAGTGGGACTGGAAATGTAATGATGTTTTGTGATCAGATATCAAAATAGCAGTTGGAAGGAAATAGCAATCAAGTAAAGTCAAAAGAGATCATGTTATGCCAAGATTGCAGAAGCCATGAAAACTGATGATTTTTAATGTAAATGTTAGTGCAGAGTCGCGACAACAATCGCTCATAACTTAGAATATTCGCCTCAACATTAATCTGAATTTAAGATAAGGTGCAATGGAGATGAGAATTTCAGTTATTATAACATTTCATATCAGAGCACAAACCGATTCATTCATTTTTTCTGTCTCTACTTTTTCAAAGAAGTAACAAAAACTGAGTCAAGTTTATAAAGATATTTCGTGAGTTGAGATCATTTTGAATGAACTCTTGTTTCTATACTTCTCATTAGTATATTCTATAATTGCGTTTTCGATTATTGCTTATATGGGGTGAGGATTTCATTGAGTAGAAGGCAAGAGAATTATAGCGGGGAACGAACTTGAGGTTCCGTTTTTCTTAGAATCAGCTCCGGCTTAAGCCACAAATACAAAGAACAACCGCAATGAATATCATCTGCAGTACAACACAAGCAAAAGCAGTACATTATGAAAGTGACACTTTGGCAGGTAGTTATTGGCTTTGAATCAATGGCTTGCTTTTGTTCGCATTTCATTCAACAAATTCATTAAACATCTTGTATTTCAAATCACTTCTAAAATTTTATGGTTTACTAGAATTCAAATAAATTTTATCCAAAAACAAATCCATTTCAAGATAAACGAACTTGAAATTAGACCAAAAGAAGATTAATAATAGCTATTATTCATTTCAAATGTAATTAATATAAATTCAAAAATAATTGATTTTTTAAAAATCTTGATTTAATATCTCAAATACCTATATATGTGTCTAAAGATTTAATATAAGAAAATATTTTGGTATAAATTGAAAAAATAAAATAAAATCTTTTATCCGATTATCAGAAATATCTATAGAAATGATTTCTTTTAACTTTTATACTCTATAGCGAAGCCTTGAGGGCTATTACATTCCAATCAAAGATAGGTTGTACACCCTTTAGAAAGCTATTAAACTGAAATGTTGTTTTTTATTTTTGGCGACATTCTAATTGGCAAATAATTTTCAAGTTATCGCAAAGGAAAAGGCGAAAAATTAATTGGCGCTCTTTTTGATAGATAAATATAAGTCAATAAATTGAAAATAACAAAAATTTTAGTGTTTATAAAATCGACATAACAATGACATAAACAAAATTAAGTGGCATTATATAGACATAAAAGCACAACAACAATAATTTCGTATAAGCAATAGGTTATTAATATCCGAAGTTTATTATACTCTTATTGCTGAATATATTTTATTTCTCGAGTTTTGGAAAAGTTTTTTTATACAGCAGTTTCAACATAAGTAATAATTATTATTAACGAACGATTTATGACCAGACGAGCAGAGCCTTAAAACAAAAATGATATGTATATATATGATTACTATTGTAAACGAATTGAATTTATGAAAAGTACTACTATTTTATCACATAAAGTAATGACATTCCTGTGCCAAATGTCACTCTTAACTTTCTGCATATCAGTCTAAGTTATAAATGTCTATTAAGTTGGTTCCTTTAGACGCATCTAAATTTTGAGTCATGCCGTATGAAATGATTTCACTCATGCATTAAACGAGTGAATAGCGAAACTTTCACTGCATAAGAACTCATTCATTTACTACAGCGGATGATCATATCGAATGCTGAAGAAGTGTGCTGTCCACGCGAGTGTCTATTAAGCTCATATACAACAACATTTACAAACTTTAGTACCAGTACTAGACATACACATCCATTACAAAACTTTAAACTACTTTATATTCAATTTCTTTTCCTTTTTATGCCATAATTCATAGTTTTCTATACATAACAAATCAAATAAAGAATTTTAATATTTCCCAAAATTGTTAGCTATAAATATATTTCATCTGTCAATTCATAATATAATCATAAAAATGCTTTTATATTATGAAATAACTCCTTTATAAGTTCCGAAAGGTATTTGAGATATTTCTTGAATTATTTATGAAGAACTTGTTAACTAAAAAATAAGTATAATAATTAAGGCATAATATCTTCCATGAGTAAAGAAAAATACTTTCTATGATAGACAGGTTTACATTTAAAGCTCATTTCAACCAATAATCCCTAAAATTTAAGCTATTCCTGGAGAACAAAAATTGCACCATGTTAAACTTAGAAACTTATAATTATTAAAATCAAATCTTGTAATGTAACTGATTTCAAACAATTTGAAGTAAAATTAAAATAAGCAAAAAACCCAATAATTTTTCATTCAATGAAAAACATATCCATGATCACTGAAGGATGAATTTAGTTTTTATAATAACATCAGTCATTTTTTAATGCATTAATTTTTCTTATGACAACTCAATGAAATGAATTTTTAATAGCTATACAACTAAACATTTACAATATCTAATAGGAATATAATGACCGCTCCAGGGCTTGAGTATGTAATATTGTTTTAATTGAAAAATTATTTTCATAAATGTTACCAAAATATAATATTCTTAATGCCTAAAAGCTATCTTTTTATCGGTCAAATCGCGTTCATTTCGATTGAGTTTTATTGTTTAATAGA
>JAQGAM010000844.1:0-10975 GCA_034697665.1 Nanhermannia comitalis
AGAGTATATGTTATCAAAAGCATGATTGAGAGGTTCGCCATTCATCGAAGTGGGATCTGTTGCCAACATTAACGAGTCTTCGACTAACGATGAAGTAGCATTCTCTGCAGTTTCTCCTCTCAAGAGTGAAGCTTCGAATATAAGTATATCTTCTTCTGTTAATGCTTGAGAAATAATATTTACACTTTTCAAAAGAACCGCTAAACTGGACTCAACTGATGAGTCTTCGCATAAGCAATCACTGATTTTGTTGTCAAACATTGAACTAATGATCGCATTATCAAATGCATCGTTTTTTCTCAGAAATTCAATGTTTGATTTCTTGATAATTCCCTTTAATCCAGTTCTCGAATCAATGAATAACGCGAGCGGTTTGTTCTCTACGACATGATATTGAACGCAAAATGAATGCAATTTTTCCCACGAATCCGATTCTAAGTTTGTATATTCTTCTGCTGACAATTCTGCGGCTCCGACAACACTTCTTATCTATAACATAAAGTACTTTTTTAATAAATCTCATAATAAAATATTAATATAGTTTTTTAACTCAAATACAACCATCTCTTTAAAAATAAAATCTCAAAAAATTAATAAAGTTTTGGTATAAAAATATGAATAAAATATATGAAAATCATTATAAAAGTACATTAATTAACCTTAAATTAATTTTACCTTATTTTCAACTATTTTAGTCGCCTCTTCTATTAATAATTCGATTTTACATCCAATCAGAGATGTCTCAGATATTCTGCTCATAATCTATTGAAAAAGCAATTGATAGTAACGGTTAAATAAGTGCACAATAGATAGAAAGTGAAAATAAATTGTGCGTAAAATATTCCCTAAATATGGGATCAATAGTAACATTTGTGTTTTTAGATCGCACTCACACTAATTGATTTAGCGATAGTCTGTAGGGAAAAATTCCCAGACCAGAAGATATCCTGAATGTAAAACTCTCGCGGATCCACTAATACTGAGTTAATGTTTGTCTTATGTGTGAATTGAGAATCTAAGGCAAGAGACTTCCAATCCCACGACGAACAGCTGTCAGATATAACAATAGAAATCAAAATAAATGTATCACTAAATTAATACTTTGCTTAAGTTTGAGAAATCAAATATTCGTTTAGATATAAGACTACCTTTCAATAAGTGAGTACAAAACGGTTGGTATATTATCTGCATTGAGCCAAAGAGACCAAATTTCATTGTTAGTGATACAGAAGTCTACTAAATCAGCTTCAGGTGCGTTAATTGAAGCCAAGCTTCTGAGCTTATATTGATTGTTCTCTAAGATAGGCTCAAATAACATGAACTGTCTTTGTTCACGACCGGCAACATAGGCCGCCAAATATAGAGTCGAAGCGTCATTAGTGCTCCATTTCTTAAGAATGACAGGCCGTCGAACTGACATTTGATTATAAAATATAGTGTTTAGTGTTCTCATTAATTAAAAGCGTACGTTATAATTAGAAATCACATTAATTTAATATAAATACCGTTCATATTTGAATGCAATTTATGTGTAGTGTGAGTTTGTTCTAGTAGTGAATAAGCCATTAGACACTCTTGACGTTTGTAAGACCACATTCTTATTCTCAAATCACGACATAAGGCAAATATAAGGTAATCGTCTTGTACTGTGTGGGAAACAAGACTAACGGCCGCTTCATCGCCTTCTTGACTTCCTCTGTTCACAATTAATATACATTTATAATAATAGACTTTGATTCAACCGATATTACAAGTAATTAATTATTAAATTCATCAAAATTTAGTTTAGCTTCCAATTAAATCATACACTTATTTTGGATTAAAAATAGATTTTTGGTCAATTTTAATGCATGAAAAAAGTGTGAAACTTAATAATATCGAAAAAATTAATTAAATTTAAATAAAAAAGTGCATTACCTCATGATGGCGGGGACGAGACCGCTCCATAGCCTGCCTATAATAGTCGTCTGCTTCAACTCATAACTAATTACTTTTCCTGACAAATAAAATATGTGAAAACTTTAAGAGTTTTTAACTCATTTTTTAAGTGAATTCAATTAAAATGGAATTTTTCACAACTATTTGTAATTAAACCCAACTTTTAGACGACACAAACGTTTTTTGAGGTATAACATTGATTAAGAAGAAAAGGTATACTGAATGGTAAGAATGATAGGTTAGAAAATGAAAGTTAAATTAACTGAAGAGTGAGTTCCCATTTAACCACTTTTAGGCAAAAGATCGCTTATTTGAACAAAATGTGCGCCAAAAAGCGAATTATGTGAACCTATCCCGTGAGAAAAGACGACTAATTTTCTCAACGATAATAAGCGAACCAAAGCGAAGGTGCAAAGAATGCAGAGGACATTCGCAGTGGGAGTCCATTAACAGCAAACGTCTTAATGTTATATATTTTTTAATAGAGTGCAATCAATACAATACCTGATTCCTCAGGTGAACCCAATCTGACAACAAGTAGTGAACCGGCATTATTGGCAATAACAAAGACAGCCTCTCGTTGTGGTGTAAGCCATGAACAAGACGTGGTAGGGATCGGCAGACCAAGCGTTGAACCATAAGACGTGTTCAAAACACTATAGTTTGGACTCTCGTCCAAGTGTTCGGTGCGTATGTTGTGAAAGATGGAGACTCGAGATAATTCGAGTCCTGTCGATGTTAACAAACTTCGTGGGGAAATATTTAATGGCGTAGCGGTTGATGTCTAGAATCAAATATAATTTGTGTTTATTATATGGCGAAGTCTTTAATTTAAATATTTCTCAAATTTTCTAATTAAACGTTTAACACTTGATTCTATTGTTAATATTTAATAATATGGTATATGGTATGCCATCGAGGAAGTCGACAATCATTGGGAAAATGATTTACAGATTAGTTAGATTTTAGAGAAAGGGATGCGACAAAAAGTTCACAAACATAAAGCTAAATGTCATCAGTGGTTCTCTATGAGATACCCGTTAGTATACGAGTAATACTAGGGGTAGAGTAGAATCACTGCTATTGTCATGGGATTCAAACTTTGGAATCTTAATTGTGGGAACATTTATATCACTACAAAAAAAGCCTTTCTCACACATATCCAACTCTCAGAGCTTAGATTTAATGAATTATAAGCAGACATTAGGTTCAGAGGTGACAAAAGCTTATATATTAACAGTTCAATTGAGTTTATCATTGATTTTGAAAAAGTTTTCAAGTTTTAAAAAAACAAATTGATTAAAGAAATTCATTTCAAAAGTGTTTAAAATTGAAAAAAGTTTTTTTGTCAAATCAAATGTATTTATAATGCACTCAAAGCTTACACTTCCAACTGATCCAAGTTTTCGTGGGTGAGGAAAGATAAGTCGATGAACTGAAGCCACGGTTGCGACCAATACATAGACCTTATCGATGGTCTCGTGAACACTAATGCCCTCTAATACGGGACTGTTCTGAAACTGAACTTTCAGCTGATTTCCACTCAGATTCACGTCCATCGAGAGCTCTGTCAGCTCAAGAATATCATTACTGGTCTTCCTGTTTATCAACAATTAATTTAAATAATTATTTAATACAATCATTAAATGTGATTACAGTTAATGTCATTTATATATTACGTCCTATTAATCAAAATATAGCGCCAAATGTTATGTCTTTTTAAATACTATTTAATTAATTAAATAATTGATTATTTATTTACCAATAAATAAATCGATTGCACGAAGCCGTAGACCAGGCATTGCTGTCGTGATAAGTGTAAGCGCCGGCACTTTCGGGTAATTTGAAGTCATGGAGAGTACTGTTTGCAGCGCCTGAACAATGACAACAAAGATATCAGTTATTTGTTGTTTTCGATTAATTCGTCTTTTTTTCTAATAAATCTCCGTTTTTCTCAATTAAGTTAAATGTGTTTTACGTTTAGAGATATCAGAATATATTTAATAGCAATTTAATTAAACTATACTTACATTTAATGACACAGTAATTGGTAGTCATGTTTAGCAGACATGTGTTTCATGTGTGACATATATTATGTGTAAACACGATAACTTTATGTGAGAAAAGCCTGCAGTTAACAGGTTTTTCGTGCCAACAGTTTTGCATTCAAAATGGTTGACATACTAGTGATGAGCCGGTCATTGCATTTCACAAAAGACTAGTCTTGTTATGCAGTCATTGTTTGATTTAAGCTTTAATTAAAGAATGTCTTTACTTGAATTGCTTTTTATTATTAATTATTTATTAATTGTGTTATTTTTTAGTCTAAACTTTTAATACAACAGTTAATTGAGTCGTAATTAATGTTTTGATAAATACAATGAAAGCGCGAAATTCAAATTTTTTGTACTGAAGTTTATGACAATAATTAGATAAGAAATTTAAAAATTGACAAAAATAAGAATTAGATATTATGTTCTTTAGCTTGAGTTCATTCCTTACAATGTTTATGCTATCGGTTCTCTCTCGAGTTAAATAAATGACTTGAATTGATCGCAACAAAAGTGTTGGCAACTATTTTATAGCATTGCTTTATAATTATTTTAAACTCTCTTAAACTTTTCAAAAAGCGATACATACAAAAAAAAGTCAAATGAAGCCCTACTTATGCATTACTTATTCTAAGTACAGGTATAATAATCTACTTGAAAAGTATATTTTAATTGATAATAATAGATAACAATTCAAAATCAATTAAAATAAGTTATAATTATAGACTCGTTCTCTTATAAGTTAGTGAAAACTTTTTACTATAAATAACTTCGAGCGCTCTCGACTTCAGCTGATTCAGAAGTCTTCACCAGGAAATGAAATTCGTCTCACTTTTTATGAATTAGGTTTGAATCAAATGCTTTAAAAGTCTGTTAGAAGCTAAAAGAGTAAAGGATTAAATTTAAAATACTATAGAGTACTATAGAGGTATAATTCAGGCAAAAGTCATAAAAAAATTAAACCTCTTTAGGTTTCTTGTGAACGCTTATCATCTGATTTCCCATTAGATCGCAATGATTTATAGCTCAGTCATTCTCAGAATATAATTCATTACAAGTTCTCAAGTGATGATAGAATGAGTGAAAATAATTAAAAAACAAATAAATAAAATAAAGGATTTTCTGCACGCGCTGTCAATAAAACAAAATGCTTTTCAGTGTATAGTTTAAGTAATATATAAAGTTTATATTATAAACTGTTGAAAAATTCAATGACAATGTTAACAATTTTACATAATTTGCATAAATTCAAGTTTGGAATTAATAGATATTATAGAGTCAAGTGTTTTAAGGTTTTGTATGCCTATAAGTAACTTATATTTAATGCAAAAATTTCATAAAATTGACTGAAATATCAGTATAAATGAGTGATTTGAACCCATTTATAGAATTTTATATAAAGAAAGCGACAGAATAGACACCGCTTTTTTGGATACTTGAGGCAACTAATTTTTATTTAATATTGAATACATATATACTTATTTTCGATAACAATGGTCGGGAGCTTTATGTAAGATCTATAAGCTTTATAGGGTGCCAATAAGTTCAAGTTTGAGCGATACATGTGTGTGTTTATGGGGGGGGGGGTATTATGTTTGCAGCATAATGTATTATTAAGAACAACGCATACGCATGATTTGCTATAATGTAGATACCAGAAAAAGTGTTGACTCTTCTTGACTCTACATTTTGAGACATTCTGTAATCCCTTCAGTCTTAAAAAATTTAATTTAAAATAATAAAAATTATTGATGAAATAATAATAAATGCATTAATAAAATAATGTCATTTTTATTAACATTTTATTTTTTTAAAGTTCAAACACAGGATATAATCGCCTTAAATTAGGTGAATTAAAAAATTAACTTTAATAAGATATCGTCGGTTGAGTTCTAGAAAGTCGAAAATTTTCGAAAAATGAGTTATTGCTAATTTTTGATACATTTTCAGAAGGACTAACTAACACTCATATCTAATTCGAAAAATGAGATTTAAGTACAATATAGCCTACAATTTTATATAATTGTATCCCATTGTAAGTATACTGTTTCTAAAGCTTTAAACCCATTTTTCTCAAAATTATACTTTTTAGAGTTACTTTTATAGAACTCAACCGACGATATATTTATAAAAATATTGTATCAAAAACAAATAAGTAATACTAACAAAACGGTCATAGGAAGTGGTGGACCAGAAATGGACAAACCTTTCGAAGGCTCAGACAACCAAACTCTAACACTTGACCAAAGCAATAATAAATATCTACCGATAATTAGAATAAATAGTCAGAAAACTTCATAAAATATCGAACTTGTGTACAAAAATAGCTTAAATACATAATAATTTGTTAAATAGTTGTTTATTTTAG
Source organism: Nanhermannia comitalis (assembly GCA_034697665.1). Taxonomy (NCBI): domain Eukaryota; kingdom Metazoa; phylum Arthropoda; class Arachnida; order Sarcoptiformes; family Nanhermanniidae; genus Nanhermannia; species Nanhermannia comitalis. The sequence continues at coordinate 6,358 of JAQGAM010000844.1, forward strand.
TTTTGTGTTTGTTCATAGTTTTATGAATGTATTATCATAGCTATGAGTAGTTGTCGTTTATTCTCTTATAGTATTTATTAATGGGCGCAACGACTCGATATAGTCATCACCCGCAACACGATTTCCCACAGATAATAGACTTCTAGTATTATTACCACATTATTTCATATGGTGTTAAAAGAAAGTATTACTGTCTTTAAGGCATGCATTAAATCTGAGAATCGGTTTTGACTAAGAATTTAAACTTCAATACCTTTACAAGCAATGAGTTTTAATATTCATCACAATTTTTCCCTCGGGATCACAAACTTGTGTCACAATTGTTACCTTTTTTGGGTTTGGTTTAATACACGCATCAAAAGAAGTTACAACTCGTTGGTCTAAAGACTAGTTGTGGGTCTGCCGAGAACATCAACATTGAATATCATTGAACAAAACAGTTCACATGCAATACAAAACAGCTTACAAATAACTAATATAACTACAAAAACAGTGTTTAACTTAAGTTTGTTTGTTATTTCACTTCTATGACCAGTTCCTATATCTGTGAGAGAGTTTCGCAAATTAATGTTATGAATGAACGTAAAACTTGATTTACTATTGAGAATAAATATATGAGAGAAAGGAAGAACTGAAAGTAGTCTAAGAGATAAACACAATAATAACGATTACTAACTGTTGTTTTATTCCGATAATGATATATCAGTCTATATCTCAATTAACGGACTAATTGTTTAACCAATAGTTTTGAAGTTATTGATAGAAATACTTTTTTAACGTAATGGACGGCTCACTCAACCATCATTTACTTCAAGTAAGAATAGATTTCTTAAAACAGATACATTTTTAAAGATCTGAATTTAAATTTTCATTGTCGTAATACCGGTAGTTTTGTTTGTCATTAAAGTAATAATACATTACATTTGATTAACAGCTTCACTAAATAGAAGTTTTATAAAGTTAAAAGTTTTCTATCGCTTCGCAGTTGAATTTTAAATTGAAGTGAACTCTAATTTATTAATTAGTTAATAAATTATTTCTTAAATTGCAAATTATTCAAAGATAATAAATTACTGGAACTTGAATTAATAATTTTATTTTAATTGACCTCAATTAACATAAAGTAATTTAAGTTTGTGTTAATTTTGAGTAAGTATTCAACATATGAAACTTTAGAAATTAATTAAACCTTTATAGTCAAGAGCATATTCGGGGATGTGATCAGAATTTTATTCTATATTAAAGCTCTAAATGTATTTAATTTGTGAAAATTAACGACAATCTCTGTTGATCTTCAATGCCTTTGACTAAGCATTAGAAAGATTTTCTCAAGAATTTCATAGCTTTGAATATTTCTATAAATAATATGTTATTTATTATGAATTAATTCAAATTTGTGATACTTATGATCAAATTGGGATTTTGCTTAGAATTTTAATTTATTTTCTGAACACTTCAACACTTCAATTATTTAGCAAACCTGCAGACAGAGTCAACTCCTAAAATCGAAACATTAATTCAATTCAACATCTACTCAAAGCAATCTTTTATTAGACATATGAATTCGAAGTTTAATAATGCAGATAAAAAAATCTGGTATTTTATCAGTTGATGTGACAGCCAATTAAAAAATTCTTCTATTCTTGTTTATGATTAAAGCTTTACAGAACTAATTATTATTGCAAATACTAATTGCAGTGCAAATGCTAAAGTGCAGAGCCTTTTATGCAACAGAACAACTACAATAGCTTTTATCAAGATTTGAAAGCCTTTTAAAAAACTAATTTTTACATAACTTATAATAATTTATAACTTATATTTCAATAGCATTTAATCCTTAATATTTTGCAAACATTGGAAAAAAGTAGAGTCTATCTGTTTAATCACATAAAATATTGGTGACTTTTTAGAAATGCAAGTATAAGACAAAAATTTTGAATAAATGGTTAAATAAAGTGGTCAATGATTGACAGGCGAGTAATAGATTTAATTTAACATAATGTATACATTTAGTATAACATGTATTGTTAGCGAATGGCAAGAAATTGCAGAAATAGAATTGCTTAATAACTTAATCAAACTGACGGTAAATAAGATAATCTGACGATAAAGTCGGCGCTTACCTAACCTGCAAACTATCATTAGAGAACGTGATTCGCAATGAAGCCGCGCATCACATCCTAATTTCAAGTCGGAAATTGTTTTAAAGCTTGAAATCACCACAGAAATCAACAGATTTATATTGAATGAAGAGATGAATCTATTCTCCATTAGAATTGCAAAATTTGTTATCATATTTAGTTTTTTTGTAATTAATTCTTGAACTAGTAATTATAGTCGAAAAATCCATTAGTGTTCTCATGAGAATAAACCTAAGATTCTTATCTTTACTCAATTACTGTATATATAGATTTATTGATTAGGAATTGCAGTAAATTTATAATTGCTATCAAAATTTACTGATAAATCACATCCAATTGATCTAAACTTATTTCTTTGAAAATAAATTTTGAAGGATTTATGTTTACGAAAACAGATTTGAAGCTCATTTTCAAGACCTAAACATTCAATTTTGCGATTTATTTAATTATCCAAAAGACAATTTTTAAATTTCAGACAAATTTCAGAGGAAAAGTATAGCTTTACATAGTCTGACATAAACAACATTCAATTGACTCAAACTGTGATACGAAGAAATTAACTTTTCTTTCGCCAATATATATAATTAGATTTTAAAGAATTCATTATTTAGTGTATTTTAAAATTAAAAGAAGTCTTTTATAAGAATTAGAAAAGAATCTAAAAAGAAGTCTAATTAATCTTTTCATTTATTCATCGTTTCACAGCTAAAATAAAATAATTAAAACTTTTCTGCTGATGTGTATTGAGATTTTCATGTTTTGCATATTTCTTGAGAAATAATAACTTTGTTTATAAGAACAAAGCAATCAAATCAGTACAGTTTTACTATGAAATACCTCAACAAACTTATAGTCAAATAATTAGTGAACCTTATTATACCTGATGTTGAGTATGAATTTGTAGAATCTGAATGGCATCGATATATTATTATCAGAAATTAAAATTTACTTCACTAACCAATTGAAATGAATTAAACAAATTTATTTGGCCTTAAATAGTAGTTCTGAACAGAAAATGTTAATTATATTGTGATTGATTAAGGCATTGATATTTTATGTTAATTTTCTTTCACCTCTCATTGAATTCAATTGAAAATCAGTAAAACAATGTTTTTTAATGACTTGATTTACTAATAAAATTTGAATCTCATTTACAAATCGTTTCAGTTTTAATTCTAAACATAAGAACAAATCTTTTTGATCTATAGTTTAAGATATTTTAATTGTGAAACTCGTTTCCTATCTTTTGTACTGTAAAACAAACAGCATTTCGTGATTTTATTCTCAATTTCTTGCTCTGAATTTTAAATAAGTGAAAGTTATTATTAGGACTTAATTCGCTTTTTAAAAAGCACTTTAACTTTATAGTTGATTGTTAGCAGTGTTTATCGTTATTCAGTTTGGCAGACATGAAATTAATGTATATTTAAAATTTAAAACTTGCTTCAGCTAACTCAAGCTGACCGAAAGAACTCCACCCTATGTTCATGTGTTTATTTTTATGACAATTTTATAGTGTATTAGAAGAAAGAACTTTGTAGAAGATAAGGATTAAAGTCATTATAAATCTAACACTTTTAATGTGTTTAAAAAATAAATCAAAAAACTTTTGTATAAATTCTACAAAATTTAATTTTTCTAAACACTACTAAAATAATAAAAAATTTCAAAAATTTAATGCTCTGTTCTACAGACTCTCAAGATATATATTTTTATTGCTTTTGAGTTTACAAAATTGGTTTTTCTATGCTTTTCAATCAAATAATTTGAGTTTATTTGAATGAGAATTGAACCGACAAACAAACCATAACTAAAATAATTGGAGTCAAATATGAAAGATCGCATCTTTTCAAGTTTTGTTCTGAATTATAATAATACAAAAAGTATAGCATTGCGTGTTAGAGCTGATAAGCAAATAAATTTAATTCATTTTAAGCCATTGATCTAAAATGTTATAATTAATAACATTCGTTTATCGGCTGGTCATGATTTGATATACCCGATAAACTTTGAGCTCATAACTACTTTTTTGCGCTAAAATCTAATTTCATACCAGTATTTCCGCAGATCAATCATCATCCTAAATAAAAATAAAACGCTTACCAAATCTACCCTTAATGTGATTCTAAGCAATCATAATAGAAAAAAGATATAATTAATATAATTGTAAACGAAAGAGAAGCTAGACTTCAAAGACTAGCAATAGTGAAGCCTATTCTAGAAATAATTCTGACCATAACTAACTTTCGTGAGTCTCTTATTTTGAGGTAATGCATAATTTGTTTCTATTAATCATTTACGATGTATTGTACTCTAAGCTTTTGTTAATTTGGTTTCTATTTAAGAGGGAATAGAAAATAGCTTTTTGCCAATTCATTATCTGATAAGTAGAAGTAGACCTACAGGTAATCAGTGAAAGTCAGAGAGTATGTATGTGTATGTGTGTGTGTGTGTGTGTGTGTGTGTGTGTGTAGATC
>JAQGAM010000845.1:0-10973 GCA_034697665.1 Nanhermannia comitalis
AATTATCTTTAACGGTTTTTCTGTAATTCAGATTTGAATTTTAAATTTCAAAATTACACCCCGGCCCACCCCGTGGTCTATCAGCTTTCTAATGAATGAAACTTATGCTTATTTTTAGTCGATATCTCGATAAAAATATTTCAAAAAATCGGTGTGTGGGGTGATTTCCTATGGAGAAGCGGAACTACTATTTATGATAAAATATTAATTTAAATATACCTGTATTTGAACATAAAATAAAGTGATGTTAATGGTAATGAAATAAATGGAAGGCAGTAATAAATAATGTAAATTAACTTTTGCTTTAATGGAAACGAATGTAAGAATTGATTAAACTATCGGTATTTGTATTGTATACCTGTATTACATGTAATATTAATGCAAATTATTTGATATGAGAGCTATTTTAAGCTATAAGTAGCTTTAGATCTGGTTCTAAAGTAGCCAATGGAAAGATCAAAAGACCAATCCATTGATCCCTGGCCTGGCCTTATATCAATTTCGTGGTCTTTTGGACAGATCAGACCAAACCAAAGACCATAAGAACAAGTCTTCATTCATTATCTAAAGTAGAATCCAAAGTAACTTAACTTTAGAAAAGTTTTATAATTGAGAGTCAGTACAGATAGTGATGCCATCACTCGATTCACATTCACTTCATTTACAAGTTTTACACATTTTTATTATCAGTATATAAACAAACGAAACAAACATTAAGTGTTTGTATTAATTAATTATTATTAAGACCACAATAATGTCCACCAAATCGACCACTTCTTCGTCATCTTCACAATCATTATCTCAATTAAACGCAACGCCAACACCACTGACACTAAGCGATTGGATTCGCCATAAGAAGTGTGATCTGAGGCCCGAATCGCGAATCAATGCATTTAAACTACAGGCGGAACAGTCCATAAATAACCACAACTTTGAAGATGCGCTCAATTTCTACACAAAAGCCATTGAATTGAATGCAAACGACTCGAGTCTTCATCTGAACCGATCTTTTTGTTACGAAAATCTCAACAAATATGAGTTGTCTTTAAGCGAAGCCCAAAAGGCCATCGATTTGAGTGATGAAAGTGTTGATAAAACAAATGAAACGAATAAAGACATTAAATATATCAATAAATTAATGTTTTACAGAAAAGGACGCGCTTTGAAGGCATTGAACAGATATCAGGAAGCGATCGACGCATACATTGAGGCCAATAAGTGTCCCATTCATTGCACTTTCATTTATGATGAGATCAAACAAATCAAGACTCAAGTCATTCATGATTTAGGTTATGATCGAAAAGATGTTGAACTCATTTGCGATCAATTCGATCGAATCGAAGATATTATTAAACAATTGAATAAAAATAAAGAACTAATGATTAGTAATGCGTCGGAACAGATGCCGACCAATCCATTCAAATATCACGGCCTTTATGTCAATGGTTTGTCCGCTGATTGCGATCACAACAAGTTTGAAGAGCTATTGTCAGAATGCGGTCCTATTCTCAGGTGTAAAGTGTATTCAAATGACTGTAAGAGCAGAGCCATCACTACTTTCTTTGACGAACAGGCAGTTCGAGAGGCCGTTAAAACCATTCTCTCAAATAAGCATTTATTTCGCGATCAAAATGATTTAGTGATCAGATATCGGCACACTTGGGTTGAAAATGGATCCGACCCTCAGCCTAAGTTCAAAGGCGATCAAATTGCCGGAGAATGTTATAAATGGAGAACTAGTGGTTGTGATAACAAAGAGTGCAAACTATTACATATTCCTATTTGTCATCATTTAGATCAGCAAAATGTCGAAACAGAATCTCTTAAACGAAAGCGAATCCCAATTAAGTTTGATATAGATTTGAGTCCAAAAAAAGACGAAAACGTTATAACAGAACCTCTTAAACGAAAGCGAACCCCAATCAAGTTTGACATCGATTTGAGTCCAAAAAATGGGGAAAACCTTAAAACAGAACCTCTTAAGAAAAAGCGAATCCCAATCAAGTTTGACATCGATTTGAGTCCAAAAAATGAGGAAAACGTTAAAACAGAAACTCTTAAGAGAAAGCGAATTCCAATCAAGTATGACATCGACTTAAGTCCTAAAGAAGAGGATAAAAAAGACAAATTTGACTTTAGTTTAGAAATTAAAAAACTCCGAAGCAGTATAAGCAGTATTGACAGCTCTAATAGAAGATCACTTACTTCTTATGAGGATCTCTACGATTAATCACTTGTTGAGTTATTTTCTTTGGTTATTATATTTTTAAAATAACTCACAAGTATTGAATTCAAATTTTAAAATATTTGTTTTAATCTTTAATTAGAATATATTTGTATGCATTTTTAACTCTATATTAGATAACAATTTATTTTGCAATATTTCGTGAGATAATTAATACAAAACTAAAATACTATTTGTAAATTAATTCATTAAAACATTCTGTAATCAAAAGTAAATTTTCATATTTTGTGCAATCAATTAATTATTTGTATATAAGTTTTTTTTGCGGGTGTTTTATATGTTTTTATTTGTGCTTTGATTTACACTTAATTTTCTAAAGAGAAAAATTGGGCGAAAGTATAGCATATATTTTACTGAAATCGACAGAATTTATTTGATTTTTGAATAAAAGCGGACAAACTTCGTGCTTAACTAAAGCAAAATCATTTGCAATATTTATAGCCGACTGATTAGTGTCTATCGTGTAATAATACACTCCATTCTTGACCGCAATTTCGTACGAAAATATGAGTTTTTTGATTAATTGCTGAGCAATTTCATAGCTGTCAGCATAAACAGGTGCCAGAACTGCATATCTACCACTGTTTTCTCTAATACATCCGTAACCAACTATGTTATTCTGTTCATCCAAAACAGCCAAAGCATCACATTCTGGTTCTTTCAATGATAACATCAAAAGCTTTTCACGTCTGTATTTATGAATGTTTTGGTCATAATCTATAACTTTCTCTAATAAGTGATCAGTTATTGGAATAGTTTTATTAAAAACTTTAGTTGTGTTTAAATTGTTGTCAACTTTTCCGCTATAAATAACCATTTGTTGTTTGGAAACCAATTTAAATCCCAACTTATCTCTGTATAAACTTATTTTGTCGGGCACTGCAAATAAGCAGCAATTTCTATCTCCGATATATTTCATAACATGACTGAACAATTGTTTTCCAATTCCATGTCCCACATACTCTTTATCAACACCATAAAGTCCGATGAATGCAAATTTTGAGCTAACGAAGGGTCCGCCACAAACCCCTATAACTTGACCTAAAGATAGGGACAAACTTTAATGCTTAAAAAAATAGTTCACTAAAATTGTACATAAAAGTATACGAACTAATGGAAACCTAAGTGTTAAGGAACTACCATATTATTGCTATTATGAATGAGAGTCATTACCATCTCGTTTAACTGCCACAAAAAAGGCATTTGAATCAATTTCGAGGAAAGTCAAAAGAGAATATTTTGCTTCAAAAAGTCCGTGAATTGCAAACACTTTCAGAGCATCGTTAACATCATTTTTGATCATTTTTCGTATATTATAGTCTGACACGCATTTCATTTCATCCATATTTCTTCAATGGAAAGATATTGTGTAGTGTTGGCCGCGCATGACTTTGAAAGCTATCAGATCGATACAAATCGCTGCGACTCAAAAATTCTTTGAAATGATTAACATTTTTGCTTTACTTTACTGCTTGGTTTCAGATATTCGGTAATTAGATTTAATTAAACATGAATCACATCAATTGCTTCATAACTTATTTCATTCGCCCTTGTATTACAAGTTACCAACCTAGCCCTGCACAGGACTCCAAAAACCTGTTTATTTTGATATACCTGTACTGTACAGTACAGCAATTTTATCATTTTTTAGGTCTGAAAGTTTGGAGCTTTCAATTAAAATATTGACGTTTTTAGATTGAATATAAATTAATTTCTTTAAAGCTGTGTTAGATAAAGAATACAGAATTATAATTGACAATAAAGGCCGTGGAAAGAATTGACAGGATATAAAGGAAATTAAATTAGATGAAGAAATGCTTTTCATATTTTTATAACTATAATTGAAATCGTATTTTTTCTCAAAGAAATTATTTTGTCAGATATCATAACACCATATAATTAACCGAAAATTTTCAAATGCAAAACATAGTTACAGACAATTTCATTTTAAGTTACTTTCTTTTATCAAATACTAGTAAAAAACAATAGAAAAGATGTTTGTTGTCAAGTCTGGTCGTATTTTAATTTTATCTAATTTTTAAGTTATTTTTATTTTTGTTTAAATATATATTAAACATATAGAGGGTTTTTTAGGGAATAACTGCATAATATTATGCAAAGTTAATGAATCGTCTCTTTAAATAAAGATTTCATTCATTCATTCATTCATTCATTCATTACATACAAAAATGATAATTCGGAGTTCGACTAAAATATGCCTCAAAATTGAAAATCAATTTAGCTTTTGAGTAATGATATGCATATTCAATGAGTTAGGACTGAACTAAACGCTGTAAATAAACCATATCTTAAAGATTACTCTGCTTTGAACTTATGGAAAATTCCTTATTCATTAATTAGGATAAAGGGCAATAAAATCTTTTATACCATTATAATCATGCTCTGCATATTTCTCTTAAATGTGATTATGTTTGAAAATGTTATTAGTTTTTCGAACCGAAAAATTCAGTTACTGGTGCTCACTGTGTGCATAAGGGCATAGTTTAAATCAATCCTAACTTCCATTGCATATCATTACTCAAAAGTTAAATTAATTTTCAATTTTAGGGCAAAGGTTTGTTGGACTTTCAATTTTTCTTTATGTGTCCGTTCATTTATGACAAACATATTTTTATTGTCAAATGTATTGTTCAGTATTTGATAAGTTAGAAGAAAAGACAAAATTTAATTCAATTAAAATGAAATCATGTCAGACAGTAATTCTCATAAATCAGAGTTTTTTTTATAAGTCAACTGATTTTTATCGATCCCTAAACTTATAAGTGATTGAAAAATAAAATCAATTTCATCAAAAATTGAATATCTATTCATAAATTTTATTCAATATCCTTCAGTATTGAATATTTTTTCTATTTATTATATTATAAGCTTCAATACTAAATATTTAAAGAGTATTTTTATCAATTTTATTGAGTTAGAAAACTTTTATTTGTTATGGATTTTGATTATCGAATAGAAACTATTTTTCTTTCAAAAGCAATATTTATTTTTATGCTTTTTTGTTCAAACAATCATCGAATCGATTTTAAAATCATATTAGAAAAGTTCAAAATTTGCATTATATATGTTTTATTCTTCGCTTATCCAATTCGGTTATTTACCAATAAGAAGCCATTCATTCAATATTATCTTAAAAACGAAAAAAATCTTCCATAAAAACACATTACATGAAAAGAGACTCATAAAAAACTTTTGCCATTAAATTTTAAATAACTTTATTTAATCTTTTTTTGATTTTATATTTGCCTAAAACTATACATTAGATAAAAAATTTGATAAAATATTTATTTAGAAAACAGTCTCATCTAAAATGAGACGAAAACAAATATAAATATGAAATAATATAAGTTAACGAAAATCATGAAACGATTTTGAGTGTGATGTGGAATTGATTACAAGATATATCCAGAATCTACAGCACTATCCATCAAACTAAAGCATTCATTTTTAATCTCTTTTCCATTTTGGTCTTGTTTTGTGAACCACATCAATGATTCACAAAAGCTCTGACGAATTTATAGGAAACAGATATCATGGAATCGAATAGAATAGAGTCATGAATCATGTATTAGATGGAACAGAGACATCATTTCCTATAAATGGTAATACAGTATATTTTACTACAATTATAATCATGAGGTTGTGCACAACTAACTATTTAATCAAGCATTCAATTCTTTAAGATTGAAAATTTGATTTCAATAGTATATTATTTATTAAATTTAATTAATGCGAAACTAGACATTTGTATTAACCATCAAATGATTTATGATTTTACTTTCGATGATATATATTATGTACAAATCTGCCCTATACTGCACACACTTTACTTCAATGATTAGAAAAAATCAATATCTTAAGTCTGAGTCAATTTTAAAGAAAAAAGACTTAAATTTTTTTATAGTTTTTACAAACTTTTAAAGGTTTGGATGCGTGCCATATAAGTCCTCTGAAAAATAGCTAATACTTTACAGAATAGTACTGTACTGTATTGTACGTACTTTTGATTTAACATTCAATTCTATTGAAACTTCGTGTAAATATTTAACTAAGTTTAAGGCAGAATAAAAAATTAATTTTCAGACTAAATAGAGGATTAGGAGCACAGTATTGACATTAACTTAAATTAGACTACTTTGATAACTGGAATACCAGTGAATACCATTTTTTTATTATTGCCGTACATTAGAAATATTAAACATTTAGTATTGATATTATTTATGTCATTGCTTTTCATATGTTTGAGATGAATGACTTTCCAGAATTGCCAGAAATGATGGCTAGACTTTTGGAAAATGCTTTAGAATTAATAGAATCCAAATTTCATATTAAATTTTTATTCATTTCAAACAACTAAAGTTAAAATGAGAAAAGTTTAGAGTTATTCTTAAGTTATTTCTAACTAATGAATTCATTAATATTTTAAAACACGATTTAATACTAAATAATTGTATTCTTTTATAAAAAAAAACAATTTTCCTTAAATTATTGAAATGAATAACTTTTAAAATTAATAATAGACTTCCTTTGCTTAACTTTATGCCAGTATTTAAATTTTTGAAGCCTTAACTTCTCTTATTCTTCTATTTTAATTAGAGCTCATTTATCATAAGGCAAACATCCGCATCATATACAATGATAAATGACATTCAAATTTGTGAAGTATAGGCTCAAATCGCAATCTTATTATTTAATCTAATATGCAATTAAAGTGTTTGATAAATTTGAAATTATATTTTGATTTTGCTATTGTATAATCAAATAAAATCAAATTTGCAATATTAAGGGCAGTAACACTTGTTTTGATGGATATTTGACAAATGATAGCTATTTCCTCTTTAATAAATCAGACAAAAACGCCTCATTTAACTGACTAAAGACTTATATCGTTTTTCATACTGTATTACAAAGACAGCCAACAAATTGCTTAAAACTGACAGTCTTTTAACAATTAAGTTTCAAACATTAAAAAAGTCAAATTAAAGTCCTATATACTGTGAAAACACATATAAGTATAATAGGAGTTCTCAAACTTTTTTGCCTCGCGGACCACTTGCATATAGGCAGTCCTCCAAATGCAGTTTGAGAACCCTTGCAGTATGTGATGCACTAACTTTTTTTGAGCATAAGGTTATTCAAAGTATTTTTAATGTAAAATTTATATTAAATATTTAAGAAGTATTATTTACATAAAAATAGCTAAAAATATGTCAAAAATGTTAGCAGTTTTTCACTAAAAAAATTAAAATGCATATCATTTGCAAGAAATTATATAAGATTGAGTTATAATAAAAAATTAACCATCAATTAGAAATCAAAAATAATTGCTTTAGCATCAGGCTCAGAATTTTTTTAGCCTAGGCTCAGATTTAATGGGATAGAACTTTGCATTACAGTTAGTTATTGACTTATGCATACATGTATTAAAATTATTTCCGTACAATTGTATGCTTTTCTATAAATAGTAAATATGAAGCTGTTGTCAATGAATAATTTATTATTTAATTTATTTAAATGTGGTTCTTATAGATATCTAGATATGTGTCGTATTAGTTCTCCTATACATTTAGTGTAATGTGGAATACATGCAGTGCAGTATTGAATTATATGCACTTTAGTTATACAATGAATTTTCTATATTATTATCATTAGAAATCTCGATGACTTCTTGTTCATTCTTAGTGTCATTGTTTTGGCGACTGTAGTGATATCATTATTGCTTGGCTTACGCCTGAGTTACCAAAACAAGACAGTTATGACATTTTCCATTCCTTTGTTCTTATCCAGCTTTGATCAATACAGTAAGCAATATAAGGCTCAAGTCTGGTAAATGACACCATAAGGCAAATTTATTACAGTACAAATTACTTTAATTTGTGACAAACTTAACTTAAATTACTTCAAACACTTCATATTTAATACATTCGGTGAATAACAGCAATAGAAATAATAAATTAATTTTATATGAAGAAAGATAATAAAGATTTTATTGCTTTTTATTAATATTTTAGATATTTTTAATCAATTAAAAGTAGTAATTAAATGTTCGAACCGATAAAAGAATTGAAATTATTTTTGATTTCATTATATTTTAAATCTTATGCTGAAGTAGAAGTTGAATAATTGAAATTTAAAAGTTTACTTACTTGCAACTCATTCAATACATTAAATTAGATGAGCTTTGAGTGTTAGAAGAAGTTTAAGTTTATTTAACAAAACAATTTGTTAACAATACAGATATACTGTAGTATGCGTTAAGAATCTGAATGATTTGAAAAACTTTGAATTAATGAGGCGTAAGCATAAAATTTAATAACTTTTAGCGCTATGAGATTCAGTTATAGCTATAAATGTTGTTATATAAGGCTCTGGTGTATCAATAGTTTATAAAACAGTACATTTTTAGTAATATAGTAATAAATTTATAATTCTTATTGAATTTTGACGAACGACTTCAGCTAAAAAAGCTTCATATGAAACTCCCGATAAGGTATTCAATGTTTAGCAGTAGAATTGACTGAAATATTTATTTAGTAAGATCTGTTCTGATATGTTCTATACATTTATTTATTAACCTATTTTCTCATCAAAACGAGATAATGAAAGTTGTCGTTTATTTCCTGCGTTAGATTGGAATTCGATCATATCTTCATTATTTAATTTCTGACAATGCCTTTCCTAAAAGTATGAGAAATAACTGAATCATAGAATCTTTTTTCTAATAACTCACATTCAATAAAATGTCAATAAATTTCTATTCAGATGGAGACGTACGGTAACTGTTCTGTAGAACTGCCTCAACTCAAGTTTCAATCAATTTTTAGTTTATATGCCTTATAAATAATATCCATATGAAAATGACTCTATATTTTTCATTTTATAAAACTTCACGTCAATTATTGATGAAAAATGGAATTCAATGCTATGAAATTATACTTTAAATCAATTTTTTCAGTCGTTTATATGCAAAAAACTTATAGAGAGACTTAAAACTTAAAGTATTTCTAAAGAGAAATTTCCAATACTTCGTTGGAAACATTTTACAATAATTGCTTTTTGAATTACAAAATAAGCGATAAAGTAATTAATTTCAAAAACATTTGATTGATTTAATAATTTTTAATGTTTTAATCAAAACATACCAACAATTCATAATTCTATTCAGAATAGTTATCAGAACATTTCAATATAAATCCATATGAAGCGGTCATATTTTGTAACACAAAAGCATGAAATACATTAAGCTTTCTGTTTGTGACTTATGTTTTCCTATTCTGGTTGATATCAGAGCTAATTATTTGGTCATCAAAACTGTATGACAAAGTCATTACTCCACTTGTCAGTGAGAAATTATGCTTTGATTGATCGGTTATCAAATGATTTAACACAATAATGGCTGAAATGCATTTTATAGTTAACAAAAATATTCACAGCAATACTCAATATTTCTAAAGTAAATATTTGTAAATATCCTTTAAGTGCACGTTTAGATTCTTCAAAAAGATAAAAAAAATACATATAATCAAAACTGAAACATATTTTTGGTCAAATTATTAGAGGCACAAAAAAGCATTTTTTTCTTTCAGGGCAACTCGATTTACACAAGTAGTAACTTTTGCTGTTATATCTACTGTATTGTATACAAGTATAACATAAAATCCTTAATATACTCGAAGAATATTGTTATAAACTGACAAAAATCAATTTTATATACTATGGATATGATTGAAAAAGACTTCCTCGTGTTTGTGGTCTTCATAAAGTTGATAACTTAACTCTGAAATTATTATGAACTGGTTTTAAAAATAACAACTATATAACTATACTTGAATGTTACACAATAAGAGTTAATAACTTTTTGAACATCATTTTAAAACTCCGTTTAAATCAAAAATGACAACAGAATCGATCTAAAAACTGTATTACTGCATAAGAATGAAAATACTTTTCTAAGTCTTAGTCGTTCTACTTTTTAAGTCTTAGTTTGACAATTGGTTTTGTAATTTAAATCTTTAAAATTTTTCTGTCTGTCTGTTGATAGTTCTGTATGAGCCTTGTGCCTAAAAACAGATTTTTAACTTGTTTAGTTGAAAATAGGCCTAAAATAAGTATTAGTTTCTATTATTTAGAAATTAAATAAATGTAATAATTGTTTTTATTGTGATAAATGTTTTAATTTTTGCAAATTTACGAAACTTTATGAATTTTTATACACAGTTATAAAGTTGTTATTTTAAAACCATTTTATAATACATTAGAGGTTTTTGCTGTTGTGTGAATTGAATATAAAACTTAAAATTAAAACTTTTTTACTTTTAACACAACATTAAAAGATCACTTTTAATATTAAAAAACGGCTTTTACTACTAGATAGTGATTGAAAAAGTGAAATGATTTAAAGTCATTTTATCGGCGAATGGTTTTATTTATTATAATTTAAATTAAATTAAAAATGATTGTATTGTGTTAAATACCATTAGTTTTCCATACGTATGTACTCCCGAAATGTCGTTTTCTTGCAACACATTTATAACTATTGCTCTTTCTATCTATAAATATCATAATATCTAATTTTTAATTTAATTTTAATTTAAATTATAATAAATAAACCCATTCGCCGATAAAATGACTTTAAATCATTTCATTTTTTCAATCACTATCTAGTAGTAAAAGCCGTTTTTTAATATTAAGGTAACACCAAACAGCC
>JAQGAM010000846.1:0-10964 GCA_034697665.1 Nanhermannia comitalis
AATATAAAATTTGTATCAATACCTGTACAGGTAACAGGTTATGAAGTACATGTATTGTACTGTATGTCCTGTATATAATACAATTTATTTAAAATAGTAACAATTTAATTAAAATACATACCGCGCGCCAACAATTAGCTGATAATTGTGCACATCAAACATTAATTGGTTATAATAAGTGACACCAGAATGTGAATATCGTTCCACAACTACATTATAACAATTGAATAACAATTATGACAATTATGCTGCTATTATATTAACTTAAGTAGAAGTTTATTATTTAAGAATTGATAACTTTAATACAGATTATGAACTGATATGTTAAGTTATACATTGAAAACTTCGAGATTCAGTTGTACTTACAATTGGAAAATGAATCAGTTATGTAAACGCATATAAATATAATAAAAGTACTGAACACTAATTGAACACTAATTCTGATTAACATTATATGAGACAAATAACTTTTTTTAGAAAAACCAAATTAATATGTTATTTAACATTTCATGTTTAAGTTGAATTGATTTAGATTTAGTTCAAACACAAATTGGGTGTGGATTTGATATACAGCTAACTCAATGGGAGTCACTTTTTCTTATATAAACTAATTATTTGGTCAAAATCTGTGTTTAAAATCATGATTCAAATCACTTTACTAATCAATTCAATAGAATTTCAATGCATTTAATCAATATTTCCATAATAATTGTGTTGTTATACTATTATTGATCAGAAATGGTTTGAAATACAATATCAAAAAAACGCCAATATTTACATCTGGACAACAGATTCCCTTTTCTGCTATACACAACTCAACACAGTTTTACACTTTTCTTAACTTTAGTGATAAGACTCAACTCAAACTATGCTAAACTAAACTAAAACGAGTCAAACGCTTCACTATTGCCAAGAGAGCCTGTATAATCGTTGTGCTGGTGCAGCACTTTGGAGCACTTGTTTCGCTTGTTTCTGCCCTGTCTTAACTCGTAATAAGTTTAGTACCTCTGCAGAGCCTCTCCTTTAGAGCGCTTTACAGTAAAGTTACTGCAGAGCAATAATAGTTACTACCCTACTGTAAGTTCTAGTACTGTATAACTTCCTACAGTAAGCTCTTCCACAACAAACTTCTTGTTTGGCGAACTTTGTCCCTTCTATGCTGCTGTGCAGCTCACTCACCACATACACTCTATATACATGTAATAATGAATCGTTGATACTTCAGTTCTAATTTTCAATTTCAGTTTCAGTTCTTCAAACTTAAACAACTCTACAATACTTTAGTACTTTATTCTCCAGGACAGCCCGACTCAAATGATGACCCGCTCACCCTTTTATCTTTATGCTGTTCAAAATGATTTGATCAATAATTTATTGAAATTCAATTCACAACGAATAAACAGCTATAATATGTTTCAGTTTTAATGTAAACTCTTTTACCAGTAAATTATATTCTGCAAAATTGAAATTTTGGGTTTAAGCCCCGTTTTGCAGTTGTTTTCCTAATTATAGTATTACTCAAAAAGAGCTACACTGGAAACTGGTATTAAACATATGATGTAAAACTTTCAAATGGGAACCTTTATTTAAAATGTTAATAAATTTAACAATTATTTAAGTAAATGTTTAAATTGTTTGTCATCCCTTGCGATGCAATGTGCTAATCTAAGCCTCCCAAAGTGCTCCCAAAGTGTCCTAGGCTAGTATGATCTTATCATAATTTGTTTCAGACCTTTTTTACATTTTACAAAACTATGAGACGTTTAAAAACTATTTTTACTAAAAACAATTCCCAGCTTTTCTTATTGTTATATAAATTAGAGGTAAGCATATTCTCAAAACCTCCGGTCCGTCATTTTAAACAGTAGCAAATCATTAAATTTAATATTAAATTTAGTCTCTTCGGAGAAAATTTAATAAATTTATTATAGAAAATGTTAAAAATGTAAGAATTCAAAAATTGTTATCAATTCAATATAATGCAGATTATTTGATAATAATTTGACAGAATTTGATATTTGAGAGTTGAATTATGGCAAATATAAGACACTAGATTTAGGAGAAACTAATGTTTTCGATGATAACACAGTATTTTAACATTTTGGTGTATTTTTAAATTTAATATTAAATTTAATCCTGTGGAAAACTTATTAAATTTAACAACGATAGCTCGCATTAAATCTATGAGAAACGCACCTCAAGCTCAAACCATTAGCCCAGAAGTTGAGTTTTAAGGCAGCTCAGACTCAAAATGTGAATGATGAGCTTCAAACAAAGTTAAAAATGATCTTAAAATAAAAAACATTAAAAATTTGATACTCATTTGAGTCATGCATTTTATTAAGAATAAAATCTTATACGTATACTAAAGACAGGAGTTTCTTTGTGAGTGTCTCGATGCACGCGAATACTGGCCACTACAGAACAGAACTAATTATATATTCTTGACCTGTATGACCTGAAAGGTGCTCACTTACCATTCATTTTCCCGAAAAGTGACCAGTGGCAGAGTTACCTAAAAATTGCTACGCCACCAATGCTTTTCTATGAAAAAGTTTTGTTCTCAACAAACCATGTCCGAATTTCACTAGTGTTTTAATTACCCGATGTGTCGGAAGTCTCCGAATTACCCGATATGTCTTAATTACCCATTGTGTCCGAATCACTCGATGTGCCCGAATCACCCGAAGTGTTCGAATTTTAGGATCGAATAATTCTTTTAATCCGTTCGTAGGAACGGGTCAATAGCTAGTATAACATAAAGGTTCGACTGACATAAAAGTCAAAATAATTAAAATTCTAAGAAATATTTAATTATGTTGCTGCTATATTATTGTAAATATGTTCTCAATAGATTGAAAATTCTGAAAGTTTTATAAAGTATTAAACATATTATTCATAAAATATATATTATTTTATAACTTTTAATATAAGGTTTATCAAGACCTTTTGCCTGGGGGTACAGCAGTAAAGGTATGAACTTTTATAGTAAATAATTTTTTGATATACTATCAAAACGAGGTTAATTTTGCAGAATTCAAATTTTTATAACATTGGTCTCTTTGTGAGATATTAATTATTTAATAAATTAGTTAAATTACGCAAAAGTCTGAATATGACCTTTAATGGCCTTTTTTAATTCAGTACAACTAAAATTGATTTTCATACCTGACATAAATCAAGTTGCTACGCCCATCAAACTCAAAATCCCATTTTATTCTATGGGAGATTTTAAAAAAATTAAAAACAGCTGACTTGACTGTACGAAGAGCAAACAGTAGCCACTGATTTTTGATGAATGTACATTAATCTCATTTATAATAAAGAATTTTTTAAATTTTAAATCAAGATTGTAACTTTTTTCTTTACTCCCAGGAAAAGGTCCTGATAAACTCTGTACTATAAGACTTGTATATAAGAACTAATGTGCTCTATCCTAATGAAATGTTAATTCCGATGCTATATGAAAATCTGTATTTCGATAATAAAAACAGAAAATCAAAAATAATAATATTCTTTTAAAAAACGCTAATTGTTGACATTTAAATTGTTTGTCTTTTTTAAGACAAACCGATCAAATCTACAGAAAAAGGTAATTCGGAAGATTACCTATTTTAGTATAAAAGATAAATAAAATATTGCTGTGATTGTTGTATAAATATGTTTAAGTGAATATGACTCTAGAAGTCGGAGTTTTTAGAAGTAGACTATTTTGTGTTTAATAAATAATCTTTGATAAGAGTTCGGAAATATAAAAGAACATACAGTACTTATATTATGAAATTATGAGAAATTATTACATCAATGCATGCGTTCAAAGCCACCGCTTTCATATAAAATAAATCAACATTTTTGAATGCTTTCAATTAATTTAAATTTAAAGGTTTAATTTTAGACATTAATATATAAAAATAGTTTCCATGCCTTAAACACGCACAAACTTTCGATAACATTTTTATATCCCGATTATTTATATTCTTTTAATTTGTGAGCATTTCAAAAGATTCTTATGTTTTTGTAAAGCTGAGGCATTTTGGAATGAATGCGGCACAAAATTCTTATTGAACTATTTCAATAGATATTCAATTCACTGAAATTACTAAATCTATAATAATTTGAAAGCAATAGTTTTAAGTCACGAAAACATAAAATATCTTCATGTATTCAAAAAGCTATGTACAGGTATTAACGGTGTATTTGTCAAAACTTCTAAATTATTGCTTATACCTGTATTCAAAGACTTTATATGCAGGTATACAGTAGTAATAAATATTGAATAAGTTTAAGGTAATTTTTTCTAAATTAAATTAAATTTTAAAAGCATTTGAATATTTTATTTCTGATCTGATGTTAACTAAAGTTAATTTTTTGAATGTTATATTAGTTCGAGAGCTTTCAAGTTAAATGCATTTATAACTAAAGTCTTGGAATAAAGCAGAAAAGTGTTGGAATAATTATATCTATAATTTTATTAAACATTATGTATTAGACATATTAATTATATTTGAATTTCAGCTTCAATTGACGACAGTTCTCAGACTCGGCGGCAAAAAGCTTTTCAACTTTTACATTAGTATTCTATTACTCCGTATATTCAGGATTGTATTCCATTCAAAAAAGGAAAACAATTTGCACTTTAGATTCAGAATTTTAAAAATTCTCGACCATAAGTGAAATTATTCAGAGCCGGACATTTCATTTGAAATTGAAATAAGCAATTGAGCTGAGTCCGTAGACTGATGTTTTGAACAGTACGTGACCAAAACAGACCCAATGCTAAACTATTGTACTGTATGCACAAAAGTTAACAAATAAGGGGGAGTCAATTCCCAAACCAGATGTATTCTTGTTCAGAAAAGCATACATACAGTGTATATAATGATTTCATTTTTTTCTTAAGATAATTTTATTGATTGAAAGGAAGCCCTCACGAGTCAGTGATAACAATTAAAGCAAAGGCGATAAAGTACTGTATATTACAGTCACTCCTATAATAACTATTGTAGTTTCCATTTACGGCGACATCACATTTATTATTTGAGAATCCAATTGATTTTCTGTTCCCAAATACTCTAAATCTCAATTAATATCATTGATATTGGTTTCTACTGTATATCTGCTGTATATATTGTTTTTTTGTATAACTTATTATAGATTGAGGATTGGCTTCATCTTTAAATTATCTGAAGATAGTTAAGAGAGAAGAAAAATGTGGTATAGAAATAAAAGCTGGAATAATAGCATCTTAATTGCACATAAGACTTAGATCTAATTACTGAAGAGTTTGCACGAAGAGTTAAATATATGAGAGAAACACTTTTATTGCCCAAACGAACATATCATCTCCTCTTTGTTCGTATCTTAATCTGAGTTTTGATAAAAGCCTATTTTATACTACTATATGAACAAATCACTAAATGAAGAGTTACAACAAAAATTGTATAGATTGAGGTGAAGACTATTTCTATTAACATTCTGGATATAAATGTTTATAGTTTTAGTTCTAGAATTAAATTAAACTCTCTGTTTACTTATGTGAAATCATAAAATATTTAACTTGTTTTGTGCATAAATTTTAATTTTAGATGAAGTTTAAAAATTTTTTAATCTAATTTTATATCAAATCGGTGAAGTTTAATCTTTTTTTTATCAAAAAATTAATATTCAAATAAGGATATAGTAAGTTGACATAACTTGACTTGACTTGAGGACAACTTTATAACAAATCTTTCGAAACTGAAGACAATTTATATGAAAACATACACTGTTTTTTAAGTATTCAAATCAATTAATAATTAAATAGAATGAAAATAAAATATTCAAATGAATAGCAATTTTGAAATTATTAATTTTTGTAATGAAATTCAATGAGACTACAAAAAAGATACTGTCTTTTAATAAAAAACGAATTTTCGGTTCATTTTTAATTAAAATATTGAACTTTTTTTTATTCATTTGAACAAAAACCAAAAATAAATACTAGCTTTTTTATTATGTTTTTACATATTTAAAGTTAAAATAAGTTTCAACTACTATATATATGCTGTAGACTTTTTTCTTCAATTATTTTTGAAATTATGTAAATAAATAAGTTGTATAATTGCAATCAGAACTTCAAACTATTTGAGATAGTGTTGTGAGTTCCAAAATTTCTATAAATATTTCCCGAGAGATAATTTCTCTTCAAAAAATGGTGAATTTTTATGGACTTACTATTAATGCTAATCATAAAATAAAGTGTTATTTTGTATTTAAACATTGAAATAGGTGTTAGCTATTGATGAAATAAATACAGTAAACCATTGATTCTCAAATGGTGTGATACAAGTCAAAAGTGGGTCGCAAAATGATTTTGTTTAGCATTACGTTTTATGAAATAATTAATATTTTAGCAAAAAAAACCCTTAGAGGGTGGGTCGAGACCAAAAAAGTCTGAGAACCGCTGGAGTACAATATAAAACTGATGCAACTAACTTGTAAGTTTGATACATACAAGTGCTCCAAGTTGTGATACAAGAAACTAATTTAAATTTACTTTTAGTTAATGCAAACCTCCCATTGAAAAAATCATGAAATCTAAAAAAATTAATGCATTTTTCGAACTTAATATTAGGAATATTATAAGGAATTGTCATTTTAGTGCGTACTAAGTCAAGCGATCAAAAGCGGGTAGGTATATAAAAAGAAGATTATGGAAAGAACTTATAGGTTATTTAAGTGAAACAAATCTAAAGTATCACTTGAAACATATTAAATTTCTATAAAACTTTGCTATAAATATCAAAAAAAGGAGAAAAAATATGCCACATCTGAAATTGTCTCCAATGATAGAGAAAGCTCATAAACTCTTATTCTGAGTTTTGTTTATTTGGTGGTCGAGGAGGTACTCGAGAAACATTTCTAGAAATATTTATTGACATTTTCTCGATAAAATAATTATTTCTAGAAATGATACTTTACTAATTTAAATGGGTTAAAAAATTGTTGAAATTACTTTTTTAGCGAATATACGATACAATTGATAAACTGTATATTTGAATAAAATGATAGAAAACGAATTTTGCGTGTTTATTGAACATTAGTTTGTAGCAAATTCTTTATGCTTGATGTGCATAAATTGATTGTTTCATAGCACTCATAGTAAAATACATTAACTTACAAACATAGAAAATTCCATTAAAGCTTCAAACATTGATCGTATTTTATACAATCTTTCGTATAACTTAGACTTCAATTCTAATATAATTTAAGATATTGTTCTATTTTTATAAGAAACCTTTTTCGACTATTCTATAGATAAGTAATGAAAGAACTGACGATTATTTATCTTCGAATCTAACTTAATAAAGGATCTAATGTTTTGTACGTCAACACCAGCTCTTTGTTTGTGGTTAACTTCTAGTGTCAAAAATTTAGAAATTAATGACTTATAACCACAATAATAATAAGTTTCAAACAATAGAGTTCTGAAAACCCTTAGAAAAAGCTTTTCGCTATTTTAGTTTAAATATTAGTATAATATGTTGGCAACACTTTTTGGCTGATAATCCAGAATATAAATTTGCTGTATAATTATGTGAACATTTATTTTTTATTTTACAGTATAGTTGAAGACCAGCCGAGATTTATATATCTTAATAATTCCCAAATGGAGTTCTATCAAAATGTAGAAAAATTGTAAGTTGTTTTCTATTTTCATAATATTAGTATAATTTTATGCAATTTAGCTCAACTCAATTCTGCTGATTAATCAATAGAATAATAAATACAATATGAATTCAATTAAATGAATTAGCCTTTTATTAATAACATTTCTTTAATTTAGCTATAGATTAAAAGCTCATTATAAGAGTATAATATAAGCTTAGTTTACAATACACTGTAAAACATATATAGTAAAAATGAATAAGAATACTGTATTAAGCATGTAGTTTATGCTGGTACTGTACTTTATAGTGGACAAAATTTTCATAAATTATACATTCAGTTATTAAATATTCCAATTATTTTTTGCTAATCAAATGCTTGAGTTGTTTTATTTACAAGAATCTGTTGAGGGAAAGTAATTCTTGAATAATTTTCAGCTCTACCACATATATGAACTTTATTTATAGATATAAGACTTAATCAAATTTAATTTTTAGAACAATTGAAAATTGTGGACTCCGTTATGTTGCACCAAATACTTTTCGTAATAATACTAAATTAAGAGAAGTGTAAGTAAACTTAATTTAATAATATTTATTCTATATATTAAGTCAGATTCTAGAGAATGAATAACATTAATCAGAAGGATGAGGGGGTAAATTTTGAGGTACTTCTGCATTCTTCCTTCAGAAAATTAAAATATCGTAATTTTTTATATGATTTTATAAACATGATAATTTTTGAAAAAATTTAATTATAATAAATTGTAATTTATCATATATTGAAATAATTTTAATAAGACCTTTATATGTCACAAAAGGTCGGTTTAATCTTACATATGAACCCTATGAAATAGTAAAGCCAAGATTCAACCAGAATAATAATTTGTAGGAAATAACATAAATTAAGGTGTATTTCATTTTTAAAAAATTCATGATTTTTTCAACTTTGAAAATATTGTAATATAATATATAAAAAAGCTTTTCGATCCCTACTTCATTTTTTAGAATTGTCTGTTTCGCACACAATCTTTGCTCAACTTTCAGTACTAATACTTAAACTATAACTAAAATAGTAAGGATTTGATATACAGTTCACGGTTCGTAAACTGTAACTTGGGATACATTTAACCTATTCTTAAATATATCTAAAGCGACAGAGAATTAATTATCTGATTCAGAATCACAGAATGCTAGTTATTCTTATAATATTAATTACACGGGTCTCATATTTAATTAATTGCTCTGTATTTAGAGAAGTGCTGTTGTGCTTCCAATAATTTAAATCAAATTTTTTATATCTTTCTTTTAAATGCCTTAAATTATAAAAAATATTTTTGAAATATTTTTGGCTTTCAATTTAATTTTTATGATATTCTCAAAAATTTTTATTTTGGTTTTGATCTTAAATTTGTCTTTTCTTAGATATAAATTTTTATAAGTTCAATAATTTGTATTGACTATGGATTTCGAAAATACAATTTAATTAATTCCTCTTCATTTGTATTCCTCGTTTGTTTTTCAAAAGCGAAACAACACTGATTTAGTGATAATTGAGTGCATGATATCTGAACCAATCTGAACCTTTTTCTCATCGTATAATCAAACTAATTTACAAATATGCTTATCATGTTTTATATGTGAACAAATCCATGATTTAATAAGTGAAAACTCATTTATTGCAACCTAATATACTGTGTTATTGGATTATCACAATTATGTAATGTATAACAGAAGAGCATAAAAATTTTAAATACATTTCAAGTTATTGTTTTAAGTTGTTTTAACTACTGCTTAAAAAAACGAAATCCATTGAAATTTTTTAGAAAAATAAGAAAAGTTTAGGCGCTGCACAATTTTATAAAAGTTGAAATTATATTAGTACTGGAGTTGACTCTGGTTGTTATAAAGCTCTCAATGTTGTATTGAGGAAATGTGCTTTCGTTAGGAATTTAAAAAATTTTTGATAAAACCAACATTAAGTTTAATATAACGAGTAAATGGCAGTAAATTTATTGAAAATCGTTCACAAATTTACTATATCCGGAATTTTTTACTACCAGTTCTTTTTTATTTCTTTAACAAATCAAAGTAAAGTGTGTTCAAATATAGCAGAAGATCATTTCCAAAGAACTCAATACAAATAAATGACTTCTAAAATTTCTAAAAGTATTCAATATTTATCAAAATTTAAATCGCATAAAACTTATTGATTAATAATAATTTATATTTATTAGTTTAAAGAATTTGTCGTTTATCAACATGAGAGCATGTCTTCGATCCATTCTAAACTCAACTGAAGACATGCTTTTATTTTGATTATTATAACTTTAAAGACTAATAAATCTGACTGATTGATGATCAATAAATTTTATGGGATTCAATTTTATAAATTTATAGTCTTTAATCAATTTGATTATTGAGTTGAATTGGTAGAAGTTCTGCTCTATCTGTGCACGATATCCGACCGCCCAATACCTCAGAGTTAATTAAAGCGAGAGTCGACTGTACGAGGAATGAGTGGGAATGAGTTCATATTTGCTAATAGATTAACTTTTATTTATGAATTTTAGATACATATATCATTTTTTATTTAAAGATATCTCAGAAAAAACAACATATCAGTCCTCTCGTGGAAACTTTTTGATCGATCAACTATTCTCCGTAAGTATTTAAGTGTTGTTTAAAACTTTCCATAGAATTAAATGAACAAAGTTTGATATCTTTCATCTACATTAATATTGATATGAACTCTATAAATACATGTTATTCGACTTTTATTCAATTTGGTGAACACTTTACTGATAAACATAATGTATTCAAACGATAACACAAAACATTCCAAATAAAGATCACTATAAGAAATATTGGGTTATTATAAAAAAGACAGTTCAAGCTTTTAAAATTGCATTATTAAAAATGTATGAGAAATGATTTATAAAAGCTAATACATAATAGAGTATTAGACTTATGTTTATTCATATTTGAAAAGTCTGTCAAAATTTGAATACAGAATTTACGACTTAAGAAATTTCTAATAATAATCTAATATAAAAGACTACAATATACTAACGATCTGCTTAAAGATAGTGTTTGTATTAGTTTGCTTTCAAACGAAAACAAAAAAAATAAAATGCTAAATAAAATACAATCTTTACACTTAAAAGTATAGCACTAAATGAAATAAGGAGTCTATTATTCATGAATTATGGCTTTCAATAAGTAAGTTCTAAGCAAAAAGAAAGAACAATTCCCAGAAATGGCTATTTTTACATTAAATTGGAATCTTTGGTTCTAATTTTTAAATTAAAGTGTATT
>JAQGAM010000847.1:0-10961 GCA_034697665.1 Nanhermannia comitalis
TAGCCTCACATAATAAAAACTTATTGGTACCCCTTAATTATGGAGACCTTACAATTTAGTGTTACTATATGAGAATCATGGAAAACTTTTCCAATATTAAAAAAATAAATAAGCTGTATATAAATGTTAGAAATAGAAACTTACAAGGTCCAGGCTCAGGCTTAGGCTCGGAGTTTTAGAGCCTAGGCTCAGGTTCTATGTTTGAACCTAGGCTAAGGCTCACGCTCTACGCTTTGAGTCTGGACTCAGGCTCTAAGCTTTTTGAGCCTAGGCTCGCCAGGCTCAAGCTCGGCTTTCTCGAGCCTATGGACATCATTATGAATAAGAATGACATTGAACCTGAGTCATAAATTTTTGAAAAAGATATATAATGCCTGCTTAATATAGTTTTTTTTATTAAAGTTTTTAAAAAGACAGTTGAGTTTCATCAAACTCTTGACTTTCATCAATGGTGACAAAACATTTTTTATTTGACAGATGCAGTAAATGTTAAACTTTCATCTCTTTAATTGAAAATTAGTATTGTATTAGTATTAGGTTTTTGGCATTAAAGATATTAAAGAGCAGAGAGAGAGAGAGAGAGAGAGAGAGAGAGAGACCGTCAAAAAGAGATGAATTCTAAAAATATAAATCTTTTGCAAGTGTTATGTCTTAAACAATGTGTTGCATATGCGCTGTTTAAAAGCTTAGAAGTAAGTACAGAGTATGTGCTGTTGGCGTGAGAAGTCGTATATGGACAAGAATGTTATTAAGAATGGTGTCGCAAAACAACACAAAATTATGTCTAAGCTTAAGATAATAATACGTTTTCCACAAAAAATATTATAATCGATTTGATTTTTATAATTGATGTTGTGCTGACCCTTAAGAAAAGCTTAACTAATGCGAAAAAATAATGAGAAACAGTTTGATTAATAGAAACACATCAATGAGGAGATACGTCTTTAGCAGAAGATAACACGAGTAGGTATGCATTTAGAATTAAATGAGCGTAAGTGTAAATATACAAAATTCAAACTTTGTATACAATAAATATAAGTTATAACGAAGAAGTTCTGGGGTTGTGTTCATTTGGGTTCATATGCTATTCATTCAGAGACACATCACTTGCGCAGTCATCTGAAATCTTAAGTCACTTGAAATTAAATTTTTAAAAATGCATTCTTAAAAAGTTTGTGGTTATCTTTCTATTCCTTTGAGAAATATTTTTTCCCAAGTATTCAATAGTTGTATAGTTGTGTTAAATTGTTGGCAATGTTTTCAAAGTTTGTAATGTGATGTGATTGTAGCCAAAAAAAGAGTAAGACTTTCAAGTTTTAGATATGGCTTACTCTTAGTTCTAGCTTTCGAACCGTTCAATTTGAAGTTTATATGAAATTCATTTTATTTATAAATACTGATCATTAAAATGGTGTGAATCACACAAATCAATTACACAAACTTTTTCTTTCCTTTTTTAAATAATTATTTTGAGTTTTCAGATCATTTTTTTACTCTCAATCTATTTTTATATACAATTCTGTGCTGAACAGTAAATCATATATTATATATATTATATATAATAAAATCTATCAATTTTTTCGTAAATCATTTGGATTCTTAAACACTTGGTATGAATATTAAAAATCATTAATTTGTTTTTATGATATACGTGAAAATGATTCAAAATTTTGTTTAATAATCAAAAAATTATTAATTTTGTTTTCAGAATCTTTCACCAAAATTAGGTCCAACGGTAGTGTTTTAATATATACAATAGTTCAATAAAATCGTTTCAATTGTTCGTAAATGTCTCACATGACAACACAATTAAGTTCTGCCACACCAACGAACCCAACAGTCATAAATGGTGGTCGATTTGATTTTGATGACGGCGGCACTTACTGTGGCGGATGGCATGACGGCAAAGCACATGGACATGGAATATGTACAGGACCTAAAGGACAAGGCGAATATTCTGGTTCATGGCATTATGGGTTCGAAGTAAGTGGAGTTTACAAATGGCCATCGGGTGCCACTTATGAGGGCCAGTGGCAGAACGGAAAAAGACACGGTATTGGAGTGGAGTATAGAGGAAAATGGGTTTATAAGGGAGAGTGGACTCAAGGATATAAAGGAAGATATGGCGTGAGAGCGAGCTTATTATCCACTGCTAAATATGAGGGAACCTGGGCTAATGGTCTACAGGATGGCTATGGCTCTGAAACATACGCTGATGGAGGAACTTATCAAGGTTTGGATTCACTATCATTAGCTTATCATTCAAAATAAATGTTCAACTAATTCTCCAATAAACGCAAAATTTCGATTTTCAAGGAAAATAGCATTTAATTTGATTTCTAGATATTTTTTTAAATTTAGAAATTTATTTCAGAATCCAAAACGAAATATTAAAACAAATGTTGCATTGACTCAAATGATAAAATCATTATAAAAAATGTGATATCATATCAGAATTTTAATGTAAAATTATACTGATATACAGCGATATTCTTACTTATAAGCTATTCTTAACTCATAAATGAATTAACAAAGAATTTAGATGCTTATAAAATTATGATACAGTCATTTTATATAATATTTTAAGAAAATATAATTCAAATACAAATCACTTTTAAAATCTATTTTTGAAATAAATATAAGTCTAAGTTTTATTCAAAATATGACATGATTTCAAATTTTATTTAACAATAAAGAAAGTTTGCCAGTATTTGCCAGATTTGAGAAGTCAGTTATTTTTTAGATTAAATGGATTTAATTTCTAATAGTCTTTTAGTCAAAAAAAAAATAAACTGATAGTTTAATTGACAAAAATAAATAAAACTAAATAAAGAGCAGATTATAATAGAATAAATTGATAATATATACTCTTTAGGTCAATGGCTTCGAGGAATGAGGCATGGATATGGGGTCCGCTCTTCAGCACCTTATGGTCACTGCAATATCACAAAAACAATAGTTTCCAGTGCCACAAATGCTTCTCTTCAGTCACTGGACACAGAAGGCGAGACTCAAGTGGATAATAAACGTGAAACAATACGGGGAGGATTTGTTTTGGTTGCGAGAAATAGTGTTCAACACAAGCGAAGGAATTCATTGGTGGAGAAGTCGTCCAGCTTTAGAACTAACATTTTAAAAGGTCTTCGGCTAAGAAAGCAGAGATCGACCGGTGATATTGATGTTAAGTCTAATAAATCGACGACTCCATCATTGGTGAGCTCAAGAGAATCGGAGAGTGGAAGTGCGGCTTCTTTTAAAGAAACCGATCAAGACGTGGGATCAAATGCTAGTTTTCTGTCACAAAACGGTGATATAAGTGATCCGACAACAACTGAGACATATATGGGTGAGTGGAAGAATGATAAGAGGTGTGGTTTTGGGGTTTGCGAGCGTTCAGATGGACTCAGATATGAAGGCGAGTGGTATAATAATAAAAAATATGGTTATGGAGTCACCATTTTTCGTGACGGAACGCGCGAAGAAGGAAAATATAAAAATAATCAGTTGGTAACTAATGTACGCAAAAAGCATCTGTTTGTCATCAGATCCACTAAAGTTAGAGAAAGGATTGAATCAGCGGTTTTAGCTTCACATAGAGCTCAACAAATTGCTTTACAAAAGGCAGACATTGCGATCTCACGGACTGCCACTGCTAGAGGTAAAGGAGAACAGGCAGACTTCGGCGCCAGTTCTGCTCGTAATGACTCACAGGTGGCTTTCATTACCGCTAAGCAATACGGAGGCGCAGATATAAGTCACTCTCATTCCTTAGAAGCACCACTAAGACGACGGCTCTCTGACTTCTCACAAATCAGAAGAAGCACTCGAGACCACGACAGCAGAAATATTGCTCAACAACAGCAAACTCAACCCAAACAGTTCTTAGATCCAAATGAACCATTCGGAGGAAGGCGGGGGTCATTCCGCGGACAACAACAGCAGCAAGAGTTGCAACAACAACAACAGCAGCAGCAGCAGCAACAACAACAACAACAACAACAAGTACAGCAACAACAACTACTACAACAACAACAACTACTACTACAACAACAGCAATTTCAACACAAAATGCAACAACAACTACAACAACAGCATCAAATGCAACAATTACAACACCAACAGAATCATAATATACAGCAACCGGTAATACAACTGCCACATCATCAAAATTTTCAATCACCACAAGACCCATTGGGTCAAGCATTTAGTGATCATTTTGATCAGTACCGAACTTTAGTATCAAAATACTCGAAATTAGAGAAACAACGACCGATCGATGAGCCGATTATGCCTAATATGTCTCATATGTCTAATACACCCAAACCATTAAATAAAATTCCCTTTAATTATAAGCCTTCAACTGAATCCATAATTCATAGTAATAGTAACGCCAATAAACCAATGAATCAACCGAATCAACCAACAACTGAACCGGGTTTAAGCCTTGATGAATGCCTTAATCGACACTCTGGTATTACAATACCAAATGTGTTGAACCGTTCACCTAATATTAATAGTAATGAAGATACCTATGAGGACACATCAACGCCTACTAAGCAGTGGCGAACGGCGTCATTGTATAGACCAACTCTCGCTCAAAACCACAATTTACTGTCCAGTGGCACCTCTTCGGGACTGATACGGAAGCCTTCACTTCAACCTAATGTTGTGAAACAAGTGAATAAACCAATTATGAGTCGCGAAGAAGTGTCTGTTTTGTCACATAATCGAAGAGAACAGCAAAGAATGGAATTAGAAATGAAGGAAAAATTAGCTAAAAATCCATTTCTATATTTATTTAATCCTCAATTCAAGAATTGGTTAAGTCGACAACAATTGGTTATGTTAGTGCTTGTTATCAATATATCGTTAGCCATACTTTTCTTCAAGTTATTAATCTAAAAGTTTTCAAAGTGTTGTTAAAGTTTAAGCAATTTTTGTGAGAATTTCTTCCAAAGTTTCGAAAAGAAAAATGTTTTATTCACTTATTGTATTTTTGAATCACCAAAAAGACTAATTTAAATGCGTTGCTCTTTATTTTTGATTTACTAAAGATTGGATTATACAAAAAACAATACTATATATCAAATACTACTATCAAAATATTTTGCCGTCCAGTTTGATATCTAACAAAATGATAAATAATAAATATTTAAAGTATTTGCAAAATAATTACTTTCCATTCATTTTGTTGTATCATTTTTAGAGGTTCTCAATACTAGAAATAACTTTTTGGCACTTTTCCCAATCAAATCATTTGTAAATAAAAATAGTGCGAAGGGTTTCCTGAGGTAAAATTGTTAACTAAATCCACTCATAAGATACTATTTTTAAAAGTGAATATTTAGAGAAATATTCTAATGAATTGTTCATTAAAATTCAGACTTTTCAATGTCTTTTCCAAACAAATTATCTCGAAATTTATTTTCACTAAAAAATTTTCGAAAATTAGATTATCAACCGATTAAAGAGAAAACTGAGACTAAGTTTCATAAATAAACTTATAAGAATGTATAATAAATCTCAAATATTGTGTAGGCATTGCTGCCATTTCAATGAATCAAAATGAACACGTGCTTTACAAATATATTCAAGTAAACTGCCATTTAATACATCAAAAGGTTACTCAATCAACAATTGAATCACAATTTGCAAGAGAATTAAAAGTAAAAGAATATATTTAAGGTCAAAAAATTAGAATGCTGGTCTATTATATATGAATATTAAATAAGAATTGAGTCAAATACGAAGCATTCAATTTTTAAAAATTAGAATGGTAAAATTTTCTTAAATTCAAATGTGGTTGTTCTCTTAAAATTTTGCAATAAACAAAAAAGTAACTCAAAAACGAAATGTATCATTAACTGCTATAATTAAAGCCAGAAAATATATTTTCATTGATTTATGACGTTAGCAATTGTAGAAAATTATTGATCCGAACATACATTTTCTAATTCACATGAATTTATATCTTTGAAAGACTTATGGCCAGTAATTCATTTTTAATTTTAAAGCTTGGATATGGAATAAAATAATAGAAACTATTAAATTATTATGAATTCAAGTGATTTTTCGTACATGCTCTTCAGGTTTAATAGTCCGAGCTGGAGCCTAGACTCGAATCCACTAGTAAAGGGTGACAGATATCTATCTTTACACTTATGAAAGAATAAATACAGATAATAAAGTAAAAAAGACCCAAAATTATTTATTTCATTATTTGCAAACTTTTACAAAGAGATATTAGGGTTTGAAATATTTAAAGGGATGCGATATTTTTTCATTTTCACAATGTTAGAAAAATGTTTTCCTCTTTTCATAACACAATATCTTAATCTAAAAAGTAAATTATTTATAATCAGGGTTCGAAGTAGACCCCCTAGAAATTTTGAAAACTGGACCCCACCCTAAGATTTTTTCTAAATTTTGACTTAAAATTTTTCGTTTTTAAACTTTATGTAGATTAATTTTCCTGAAAAACATAATATATCTTTTTAACGCAAAATATTTCATCTAATAAAATAAATATACATTTAATTTAGAAATTTTGGGCTAAAACGTATTTTTCAAAAAATTGTTATAGAAAAACGCTGATTTTTCCCGCTATCATAATTTTTTTTTGGGAAAATCAATTTAAAAATTTGGCAGGGAATATTTTTTTTGAAAAAAACTATTTTGCAAAAAATTGTACAGTGAAATCTGTCTATGTGGACCATCGAAGGGGCTAACCAAAAGTGGCCCACTTGCTAAGGTGGTCCCCTTTTCAAGGGTCCATTTAAATACATGTATTTCGGATAGAAATAAATTTACTCATAAATATTGAACTTTATTTTGATTCGTAAATGACACGGAAAGGTACAAAATGATTAGACTTAATCACAGTTTAAAAAATTCGGTAATTTTTGACTGTCGTTGATTCAATTGTGATTCAAGTAATATGTTTTGGCACTGACTTTGTACTTTGACCAGCAGATCATAAAGACTAGCATGATTGCCATTAAGTGCATAGGTTTTAAGTTGCGAAACATAATCGAAAGCCTGACTTGACGAGATGACTTCCATTTGCAGTTCCGCAGAGTTTTTTTCTTCTTCATCATCACTCAATTCAATCTCATCAGCTGTTGGTTGTTGTGTGACGCTCTTCATAAATTCTTCCCAGTTTTCTGCAAGTTCTTCTGAAGTGACCAAATTGTCATCGATTCCGCAATAATTTTCAAAGACTTCGTTATCTTCAGAGACTCTTATAGCGATATCATTCACTTCATTCTCGTGTTGTTCGATTTCGGTTACAATGTCTCTGAGCTCTTCAACATTGAGCTCGAACTTGAATCCGCCCTTCCTAAAGCAGTTTTGAATTATTGTTGATGTAACATCTTCCCAAGCTTCTGCGATCCATTCGCACGCATCCAAAATGGTGATTAATTTTCTGACCTCACTAGCCGATGACACCTTTTCAATCAGGAGAATCACTCTCTCGAGAATTCTTCGCCGATATTTACATTTGAAGGACCGAATAATTCCCTGATCCAAAAACTGTAATCTTGAGGTTGTATTTGATGGAAAGAAACAAAGCTTGACATTTGAGAGCTGCAGATGAGGATGACACGATGCATTGTCCAAGAAAAGCAGAACGTTACGATCCTGGCGCCGCATCTTCTCATTAAAGCTCCTCACCCATTCTTCAAACAAATCGGACTTCATCCAAGCTTTAGAGTTTGCTCTGTAACGCACTTTCAATTTGGAACGATCAAGATTCCAAAAAGCTCGGGGATTTTGAGACTTTCCAATGACGAAAGGCCTTTCTTTCTCACCAACAGCGTTCGTGCAAAGCATTATTGTTAGTCTCTCCTTACTTCGCTTACCACCCTTGCAAATGTCATCTTTGTGGAAGAGTGACTTTGATGGCAGCGCTTTGAAGAACAGTCCAGTTTCATCCATATTGTAAACGTCTTTCGGTTCGTATCCTTCGCAAATTGATTCAAGTCGCTCTGTCCAATCTTGAACCATATTTTCTGAAACGTCTTTACTCTCACCAGAAAGGACACTAAAGACAATATTATGTCGAGTGCAGAAGGATTGAAGCCAACCATTTGAAGCCGTAAATGTGTTTATGTTAAGCTCCTTCGCGATCTGCAACGGCTTTGATTGAAGAATTGGTCCTGAAATCGGCACATCTTTACTTCTAGCCATATCGAACCAGGCTTTAGTAATTCTGTTTATCTCGCTGTTCTTATTCTCGACTTCCTTTCTCTTCCGCTTTTGTGATGCAAAGTTCTCGAAGTCATGAATGATTGATAATTTGTGTTTCAAAATCCGCTGAATCTGCGACTTACTCACTTCATACCTATCTGCTAAGGTACGTTGACTTCGACCGCTTTCACTTTCTTTTATCACTTTTACCTTTTCATTTAAGGTGAGTTCCTTTGGTTTCTTCTTCATTGACATTGTCATCAGTTTATGATAAATGATGACACATATGATGGCGATGATTTAAAACGTGAAAGTCATACACAAACAGAACATGTGACACATGAAAACGTTTGAAAGTTGTAAACAAACTAAGCACATGCGCAATGTGCTTTTTGGTTTACTTAGACAGGTCTTACTTGTATTTAAGGGACTCTATCAGAACCGGTCCACGGTCGCGTTAGACAGGTGGTCCTATTATGAAGGGTCTTTCCTATGTAAATTTCATTGGGCGGTTTTTAGAGTGGACCACATAAACAGGTGGTTCTCTTATAAAGGGTTCACTTATGCAGGTTTCACTGTATAACAATTTTTATATCGCTTAATAAAAATACCAATTGAAGATTTTAAGTTTGATGCGCTGCCCAACTGGTGTTTAGAGATTGATTAATTCCACTCTGTGAAAACGTTTATGACATAGACTAGATGTCTCTTTAAAAATTTCATAGAAATTGATTGATGTTTAAATGTAGTAATTAGTCATAAACTCCTATTGTAAGCTAATTTACTTTATATATATATTTTTTATAAGATTGAGATATAAATCTCATCAGCAATGCTTATTCACATTCTTTTTAACTAATTCACACTAATTATTACCTTGAAATGTGGTCAAAGAAGCGTCTGTATGTATAATAACCACTAGTGTAGCATCTGTTTCATCCAATCTCGTATCTGGTTCAGTTTCTAAAAATGCAGGTGCAGCAGGTCTAATCCTAAAATATGACCGACTGAAGAATTTGTAAGAATACGAATGTCTTAACCGACGAAACCACAAGCAAGTGCTCCCAAACTAAAGCCGATAAACTGAAATGTATCTACGCCCACACCCGTTGCGTTTTGCAATTGTGTAATAAAATATGCAATCATAGCCCCAACAACTCTAGTATTAACCGCTGCAATAAAGCAATTAATTTGAAAATCACCGTTATACCAATCAACTATTATTACTTGGTAAATATCATCAGATACACAATTTTGCTCCAATACCCAATTTTTTATATCCTACAAAAAAATAAAATATTGTAAAATCAATTGGTATCATATATTGCTAGTAATAAGGAATTACACTTTTATATAAACTCAACAAAATAATAATAACTTAATAATTATTAAAAATCCATCTACAATAATTTTTGTTAGTTTATTCGCCGAAAATCTTGAGTTTATAATTGACCCGTTTTTTAGATTATATTTGTTATCACAAATATCTGCATTATCTCTGTTATCACAAGTGAACGACATAAAAGAGGCATCAATTTGCTCGGGACTATTACTGGAGTGGTATGAAAAAACGTACCAGGAAGCTGATTGGCTAAAAAATCCCTATTAAATAATATAGCACTCGCTATGCATTGCTAGAAGTGCTCTCTAGTGTTAGAAGTCCCAGTGCTATACTAATTAATAGGGATTTTTTTATCCTGGTACGTTTTTTCATGCCACTCCAGATTAGGGTTATTATAAATGGATTATTCAATATATCAATTATAAGTTCATTTGAAAGATATGAGAAATCAATATTTAAAAAACAGCCCAACGGCGGAAAGCATTCAGTGAATAGATTTAATTCTGAAAAATAAATTTCTATTAATAAATAGTAATATGAGCAGTTATTTTCTTTTTGCCTTATTTGCATAAGAAAGTAAAATGAAGTAATAATAAAATATAAAACAATAAACAATGAAATTACAATGAAAAAAATAATTCTAAAATTTTAAGTTAGTTTATTTTTTATATAACGCAAACATCTTATCACAAATTTTAAAGTTAATTAAAGTTTGAACTATTAGACTATTAGGCTGTGGTTAAAGAAAAAAATAGAGGAGTAATAGTATAAAATTAGTCTATATATAGAGAATGCTCCATTTCATAAAATATAAAATACATTAAATTTTTTTGAAATAAATATAATAAAATTAATTATTTTTTTATAGTGAATAGTTTCTGACGTATTATTCATTAATCATAATAATTATTTCAAAATTATTTCAAATACATAAGTGGCATAATTCTAAACATATATTTAATAATAATTTTTTTAGAAAATAATTACAATATTTATTTTTAAAATGTCACTGGATTATTTTTAACTTAAATTTTTTCAAAATATAACTTCAATAAAATATAAATTTAATTGCTTTACAATTCTCGTTCACATTCCCAAAAATGATTGAATAAAAAATAA
The DNA here is from genome assembly GCA_034697665.1 of Nanhermannia comitalis. Classification (NCBI taxonomy): domain Eukaryota; kingdom Metazoa; phylum Arthropoda; class Arachnida; order Sarcoptiformes; family Nanhermanniidae; genus Nanhermannia; species Nanhermannia comitalis. The sequence continues at coordinate 10,652 of JAQGAM010000847.1, forward strand.
ATGAAATAAAATGTTTATTAATTTCGGGCAATCCCTAGGCCCGAAGCATCAGCGCGGGCTCCCTAAAGATTTTTCTATACAATTAAAATAATTGATTATCTCTTATATAATTAACAAAAAAAATTTCAACAAACAGCTACTTTATTAATATTTACAATTATGTCACGCATACAATGCAAATAATTCAATGTAATCTGTGATTCAGATTATTGACACGTATATTGTGGTCAAAGAATTTATGACTACAAAAATTAGGTCTTATTCTTACAGGTATTACAGTACAGGTATTATTAGTAATACTGGTGAGGAT
>JAQGAM010000848.1:0-10961 GCA_034697665.1 Nanhermannia comitalis
GATTCATGTTTGCTGGTATATAAACATATTTTACTTTTTAAAATCTTAAGACCACACACATTGGTATTTAAGGATTTTACTTAAACTTGTTGACATTGACATTAAAGCAATAATGGTTTGGTTAAACAGTCAAATCTCAAGTATATCGTAGCGCACAATAATGAAAAACAAGACAAGCCAATCATTGTGCGAGACCTAAAGTACTTTTTCAGCTAAAATCCTCTATATTGTGATGTTTGTCCGAAAATAACATTTTTATACTCAAATTTATATTTTATAATTGCGATTATTAGTTAAATCCAAAATTATTTTATTTTTGTATTTTTAATATGAATGCAAAAAATAAACTAATTCATGAAAATCTCTGATTCAATAAAAAATGTTCAAAAAGATTCGGTTCAATTCTTTTGTGCATCATTTTCATATACTATTAGCCATTAAAGCAAACCATTATAAACCAAGCTATAAACTAATTCCATTATATTTGTAATGATAGTAACTTATAACTGAGTTGATATGATATACTGGTATTAGTTTATTCTCTTAATGAACGAATAAGTTATTAAACTTGAAGAATTCCTGATAAAACCGACTCAAAAGTATTTTCAAATTATATTAATTGGCTTTAGAGATAATCTTTGTGCGTTGTCTTACTGTAAACGATGACCACTTCCTAACTTTGAAATATTGTTTGAGGTGATGATGTCTCAAATTAAAAGTTATAAAACAGATTTTTCAAATGAAATTCACATAAATGCATGAAAATACACGAATACAAAAAAATACACTCACACACACTAAGAGACTATTGAATCCAAAGAGTTCTTCATATTTTGGTCTCCGGGAGTCGACTTCGGGTAATAGTAAAAAACAAGTTTTTTCTAATTTAACATATGTTTAACGGGATATATCTATTGCGTAAATCATTGAATTAACAAAATTTTCAATGGAATCAAATATCTTTTAAGTTTTAGAAAATATGCGTAAATCGAAAAAATAGACTAAGGATAAGCCACTGCCTAACAAGTTGCTTAAAATAAAATTCAATTACTATTATTTAACACTCTGCATTTCAATGAATGTGCTTTCAAATTGATTTATTTGAAAGTTATTTACAATAATTTATGCTAAGATTTACATACAATTTATTCATTATTTCTATCCAATCATTTTGTTCAGTGCAATAAATTTTTGAATTGCTATATTTGACACTAAATGGGTAAAAGTGAATAAAATTAATGAATAGTTACAAATATACTTACATTTAAACAGTGAAATAGACTAAAATAACTTACTTATCATCGATTATGTTGAGTGGTGTCACTTGTAATGACTTTATATAAAGTAGGCTTTGATTCACAACAAAAGTGTTATTTGTAATGAAAAATATATCTAATTTTTCGAAATGATTGAGTCGTTCAATATTTGTTATCAAAAAAGATGTTTTCCTTTCGGCGGTTATTTTCAAACTCCTAAAAGTGAATATTGATTTGAGAATAACTCATAAGTATATTAATGTTTAGTTTAAAACCTGCTCTCATATTGAAAGGATGTTCTATCAGAGGAATAAAATCTTAAGCCAAACTTTCCATTAATTTGATGGTCAGTTATATAAGTTGTGATTTGAATCAAATATTGAAGAGCTGTTAACAGAAAGATATGTTAATCTATATGAAAATCTAAATCCAAAAACCATTTACCACAATATGGTTTCTCATTATTTGTAATGATAAAAAACTTTGAGTTTGTTTTTCTAAATACATTTATAGCTGTATTAAAGCCAACAATAGCACAGTCTTCACCGTATTGACCACATGTGCTGCAAAACCCCATTTGAAATTTTTTCCAATTTTCACACCTATAAGCAACTGGTATGCAATCTCTGCCATCATTTAAGAGGAAATCTGAATAATAGTCGAGTGATTTTTTATGATCACACGTTATCGCTTCACTCAAACCTATTAAAAAATTTTTGTCTTTTTAAAACTATTAACCATTACAGTAAAACCTCCATAAAGTCACACAGTTGGGACCAAGAAATTCATATTTGACTTATAATTTGTGACTTTATTAAGTGGCAAAAAGTTATTTTTTGCAAATTTAGTGGGAATTGAAATTATTTTGAACTGAAATTAAATAAAGCATTACTTCCAAGTACTCCTCTCGCTTTGAAAGCATCGCTGATTTCTTGTGGACAACCCGGTTGGTTATCACCATTGTTAATGAACAGGTCGATGTGTCCCACTGGAGCATCAGTTCCTATGCCTGGTTTCATAATAAGTTATCAGACATTTTATAAAGTTTTAAATAAATTCAATAAATAGTGATTAAATTTTTTTGTTATTTATTACATATACAGGAATATAAAGCAAGTCCCAGAAGAGATACCTTAACAAAAATGTATTTTTTATAAAGGGCTTACATAATATCAATACGTGTATAGACGATCTTTAATTATTAGATCAGAACTAAGTCACATAGCCTTCAAAATTTCCAAATAATTTACAAAACTTTTTATGTACTTTGTAAGGGTTTGACCTTAGAAAATGAACCTTAACCTTACTGCCTATGCTGCTTATAATTTAAATGAATATAAACTATAAGATAAATAACAATTGATAAATATTTGATTATATATATCAAATTTTAACGCTAATAACATAATATAATAGATATAATTGTCAGGAATTAATTAATAACAGAAAATAAAATATAACATTTTGTGAACAGTTTAGATACAAAATAGTTCAAACTTTTAGATAAAAAGTTTTGTAAATTATTTGATAATTTTAAAGGCTATGTGAATCCGTTCTGATTTTATAATCAGAGTTGATCTATACCTGCATTACTATTATTTAAGTCCTTTATAGAAAATATTTTTTTGCTAAGGTATCACTTCTGGGACTTGCTTTATATGAAAAATAGTGACCATTATCTGTGTGAAGAGCTTCAACTAATAGAGCGTCAGAAGGATCTAATCTGAGTTCAGTTGATAAGCCATCGAAATAAGGCTTCGCCGTATCTAATGCTGTAATTTTTCCTAAATTTTGTATTTGTTGTCCAACATATCCTGCTATATGTGCCCCCAGACTAAAGCCAATTAAATGAAACTGTTCTGATCTCGCATTCCTTTCATTCTGTTAATTATCAAAAATCACAAATAAATTCAAATTAAAAAAAAATTCTAACTTTAACTTTAATCAAAAGATTAAAAGACTTAAGACAACAATTTTAAACACTTTATTAAAATTAAATGTTTCTTAAATTAATTATTTGAGAATTGTCAATTAATTGGAACAATTCCATCAAAATTACCACCAATTATAGCCACCCATAATCATCATTTGAATTAATTTATATAAAGTCCTATTGTTATAAACTTTAATTTATGTCAATTTTTTTATTCAAAACAAGTTTTTATTCAAATTCTTTGAACAAAAAGATTATTTAATGACTTACTATAAAAAATTTGATGAGTAGAGCGATTTGTGCGGAAACAACTCTACAATTAGCCACAGCCTGAAAGTAGGGACCTATCGAGCCTTTACTCCATAGAACTATAAACACATTTGAATCTTCTCTGTAGAGCAGACCATCTTTAATAACCTGAATCAGATTCTAAAATTTATTTTATCAGAATTCTATCTTTGTTATAATTGTGCAATTAATTCATCTTAAAATTAAAAGTTTTTTCTAAAGTTTAGATAATAACAGATCATAATTGAGAGACAACATCATAAAAGACAAATTCAAGCAGATGAGCATCATTTGAAATAATGTAAGTACAGCATCTGGAAGATATTTTTTTCCAATGACATCCACTACAGAAAGTTTAATACAGTAAAAGCTCGATATAACTCAACTCGATGTAACAAACATCTCGTTATAACGTACATAATTTGAATCCCATTCGGCCATTAATTAAGCTAAAATCCATTCGATATAACGAACCGCTCGATTTAACGGACAAAAAATTTTACCCCTTGAGGGTTCGTTATATCGAGTTTTTACTGTAGAGGTTATAATAGTAATCATGCTAAACATGTTTGGTGTATTGCAAAGTTTCACTTTAATATAGGATGCATTGACATTAGCGTTGTTAAATTTAATAAATTTTCTCCAGAACCTTAAATTTAACATTAAATTTAACTTATTGATTAAATTTAATATTAAATTTTAAAAATACAGCAAAATATTAAAATTGAGTGTTGTCATCAAAAACATTTGGTTCTCCTAAATCTTTTATCTTATATTAGCCATAATTCAACTCTGAAGTATTGAATACGTTAAATTATTTTCTAATAATCTAGTGTTATATTCATTTGATAACAATTTTTGAACTTTTTCTTGATGAGAATTGAGTCATTTACGAGGCGATAATACTGAGAAAATTTCTTAGTAGAAATGCTAAATTTTCACGAATCTTTTAATTTTTAACCATTTTCCATAGGATTTATGGACAACATTTTTTATGTTAAATTTATTAAATTTTCTCTAAAGACGTTAATTTTATATTAAATTTAACATTAAATTTAATGCTTTACGATGCTAATTGACATTAAGTATGGTATTGAAAACTACTTTTACATTAGACATGATATACCTGTTGCCATTCGGGAAAAATAATTCCATCTTTGAATCCGTGAACAATGATTTTAGTATTTAATTTTGGGTTAAATTCTATCGCATTGAATGAATCGGAATCAAGTGCATCGATCCGTTGTGGGCGATAAGGATTTCTTCGAGAGTACAAAAGATATTGAGTTCCAATAAACTCTGGAGATTGAGGCACAACACTTATTGGGCGAGTTTGAGACGGACCAAAAGGTCCATCATTTCTAAAACACCCCAATTGATCGTAACAAACTTCGGGTGTTTTACCTTTAAATATTTGAAAAATAGGGGCCGCGAAGTCCAAAATATTCAATACATTTGTTGCAAAACAAGGTATCCATAAAATTATTGGTAATAATAAAGTGTTTATTATCACATTTTAAACTAACTTTATATTATAATTTTTTCTATAAATGAATACCACTTTCGCTTTGAGAAAGTTTATCATTCAAAAGATGGGAAACTTTTGTTGTACTTTTACTTTTAGTGGAGAAATTGTGTTCAGATATATATATAACTCTTAGACTTAAGTTAAACAGAAATTAATGATTATAATGTGCATAAACTAGAATGAAAACGAAAACTAGAGCACTGACCCTGAATTTACTCAATTCAAGATAAATGAACTCATTTTATGAATTGATTTGTTCTCATTGAAGTATTCCGACAACATTTTGTTAACTGTTTGAACCGAAATTTTATTACCGTTAAATATAGCAAATATTAAATAGAAGAGACAGACATTATGTCTTATGTCTAAAGCAGAAAATATAAGACTAAACACAAAAGCTAAGTGTTGTAGAAGAAAATGATGGAATACTTAACGACAAATAATTTAAAAGCTATAAATTTTTTATTTTTATTAATTTATTTTTAACTAATGACTAACTAAAAATTTTAAATATTAAATTAAACATTAAATTTTGAGGACTTATCTAATTTTAGAGAAATTTGAAAAACTGACCAAAAGTTATTAACATTTTGTTGTGAGCCCTCATTTACATCGGAATAAAGGAAAAATTTCAAAAATATAAGACTTAGTAAGTATTACAATATTTTATACTTATATATTCACGAAATTCTTAAGTACGAACAAATGCTAGACATGTAAATGTTGTGGGACAGGTAGTAATTTGGATGATAGAGCTTGAAGTATAAGCGCACAGTTTAGGACACAATTTAATAATACTTTAAATAAGTTAACACAACATCAAATGTTTCAATAATAACTGTTTTTATTATAATAAATATAAACATTTTTAGTATTAATAACAAGTGAAAATATACAGTCCTTGACTGTTTATAAAAGTGCGATTCCATAGTAAAACATTAGTATCGGTAGTATTAATAAAAACGCTTTAATAGTATAATTATAATAATATGTCTCTTATGGCTTAAGTATGCACAGCACAGCACAACATAATGTTAAAAATTATGGGTTTCTATATATAGAAAGTTTTATCTGATTGCATGTAAAATATTACAAATGTATGTTATGTAAAACAAAGTTTAAATGCCATTAAATTTCATTTTCATTCAATAAATTGTTAAGATTTATGTTTAAGTATAATTAAATCTTTTCTCAATTTTAACCATTTTCTAATTACGCCACTGGTATGGTTATAAAGCTTTGTTTTTGAAGGTTAGTTATTCTAACTTAATGTGCACAATAATTATATTCATACAGTATTTATATTTACAGTACATTTAAAATCTTAAATAAATAATAATTATTAGTTTATGATTAAAATAGAAAAACTAGTGTTTTATTTGACAAATAGACATAAAGTTAGTAAAAATAATATTTTGTTTATTTTTATATTCTTAATGTTTTAATACTTTAAAAAAGTAACTATTTTTTCAAAAGTTTATATTAAAGCGAATGATTTGACAAATCTTTAGAGTCAATCTCAATATTTTTCCTATAATTACTTGTATTTTTATTTCTTTTCTTAAGAATAAGTTTTAGTCCATTTCTAGATCTGAGAACCATTTCTCCGACAATAAAAAGTTTATCCCTATTATCGACTGCTTTAATATAAAAGTTTCGCACAATTCTTGAGATAACAATTTTCTGTTCTAAAAGAGCGAACTTCTGTCCGATACAATTTCGTGGACCAGCGCTGAATGGTATAAATGCATAGGGATGTCGTCCAATGCAATTCTCAGGCAAAAAACGGTCGGGTATGAAGAGTTCTGGATTCGGGAATGAATTCGGGTCTCGATGTAAGACATATGTAAAAATACCACAACAAGTGCCTTTTGGTACTATATAACCATCTATTCAAAGAAATTCAAATTGTATTATAATTGTCTTCAAAATTATATCAAAAATTACAGAAATATTTTACTTATAACTGTGTCTTCACTCAGTTCTCGTCCTATAAAAGGTACGGTTGGATATAGTCTTTGAACTTCTTTGAGAACACAGTCCAAATATTTTATTTGCTTAATGTCTTCAATAGTAAAGTCATCGTTGTCCGGATGTATGTCCATAATTGAATCGACTTCTTCTCTAACTCGTGTTTGTATATCTTCGTGAAGACCTAACATATATAATGTCCAACTGATAGCCTGTGCAGTGGTGTCGTGACCCTATTCACCATTTTTGCATAAAAGCAAACTTTTAGATCTTCATTAAAATTAAATATTTTAATAAATAGTTTCTATTTTTATATTACTAAACAGGTCTGTTTCACATATTATTAAACATTTTAACTATCAATTTATGAAATACTATACTATTTATCACAAGATTTACCAACTTTTTAGTTCTGATGTATAAATAAAGTTATTTTTAAGTCTATACTGTATTTATATAGCATTGAAATGTTAATAATAGACAACACATTAGCGATTCAAAGACTAACCGCAAACATGAAAGTGTCGACTTCTTCTCTTAGGTCTTCGAGTGTTAATGTGTTTGTAATCAAATGCTGTTGAAGTAATAAATCAAGAAATGCTAATCTTTTCTTTCCATAGTTGAAAAAGTCTGAGTCCTTTATTGATGCCAACGGTTCAGGTTTGATATCACTTCTGTTTTTCTCTTTGATATATTCAATCCATTCTTGTTTGCGGTCACGAATTACTTTCATTGTGAAGTCTTTCATCTTTTTTAAAGAGCTTTAAATAATATTTTCAATTACTGAAGTTCACTAAACATAATAGCTTTTAGTGAGCAAAATATACAATACATTTCACTTAAAGCTAAATAAACGTTTATTCAATTTTTCATTTACTATCGACGAGAATTTTTCTTATGAAAAATTAAGGATTTTTTTACAAAAATAATAAATATTTTTAGAAAGGGTTCTAAAGTTTTGAAATCAATAAATGATTTAAACAATAAATAAACTGAAATTTAATGTCTATTTAATTGAGTATCAAACTGAAATAGTTTGAAAACTCCGTTTTATTTTATATTTAGACTCATATCAAAAACTAGTTTTATTTTAAGTTATTTAAAGAATAAGTTTCTCTCAGTGTTGTAGGAAATTTTCATTATCAGTGGGAAACAATTTCTCTATTATTTCATTCAATCTATTAGTTATGGTTTTATGGCTATGAAAGAAGATTAACGACTTTAGATCAATCTTTGGCAAAATCGAGAAAAGCAGTCACTGTACAAATCATTTAAGGATCTACTACTTGTTTGACAAGTCTATATTCGGTAAAGCATAGGATGTTTAGTTTGTAAAAACAATAGATGTTTTTTTCTTAGTTAATATTTAAAACAGAAAATTGTGATTGATTTCAAACAATTAAATCATGAAAAAAATCTCATTTTCTTAAATTGAAGATATAAGTTATCTAATGTTTATTCGTTTAGCACTTGAAAGTTTTGCTTAGATTTTACTCTATTTATTGATATTTTATAATATCTTAAAATCAATTTTTTCTATTTTTTATGAATTTCAATGAAAAGTTATTGAAAGTATTGCATTAATAGCTATTTTTTGCAAAAATTTAACTCAGGTTTTACTGTATTATTAGTTCGTTTTGAGCCTAAATGATAAATATTTGCTAACTATTCAATAAATAAAGTTTACTTACCTATTATACTGTTTCCCATATTTGCTTAAATTGAATGTCCAATTGGGCCAAAGCCAGGGACGCATTAATCGGATCAAGAAGAGTCCGCTCACATTATGCAATGACTGAACATAATCGAGATGTGAGTTTGCCTGACAGCCAACTTTGATTCCCATTGCAGTCTCACAAAGGATATCCAATGTGCACAATGTTATTATAGGCACGATATCTATAGATCTGTCAGCACTTTCTTTCTCATTAAATGACATTAACTTTTCGATCAAAATAGTCGACTGTTCGTTAATTATGGGCAAAAAATCTTCGAGTATTCGGAAATGAAAGGCTGGCGTTAATATTTTGCGACGATTTTTCCACTTAGCTTTTGAACTGGTGACTAAACCGCTGCCTTTTTATTAATCATAAATTTTCTTAAGATTTAGATATCATTTAACTAATGATTTATATGATGTTATAACTCACCCAACCACGGCTCTAAAAACTTATACTCAGCTGATTTATCAGTCAGTGTACTACTGCTTAGGATTACCTGAGGATTGCCAAAGAGATAGTTTGAAAATAAGTTATTGATTACTACACTTATTATAATTTGAATACTTTATTACTAATATTACTGATCCTAATGAATGTGGTATTACTCGAAACTGGACACAAATTATGAGAATTATAGTCACATAAAATTAGTTCAATTTATAAAATAAGTTAATTAGTTCTTTAAATAAACTTAAACTTAGTCTTAATATTCTCTTAAGATCTTTTTAAAATAATTTAATAATATTTCTGCTAATTATACAGCACTTGTGCTTCAAATGAGGATTAGTATAAAATAATTTATGTAAAATTTGAAAATTGAGATATTTATGCTTTAAGTTTAACTTTGAATAAGAATTTGATTGAAGTTTTAAGTGATAATAGAATAATATCAAAAATCAATGGCTTGAGTTCAATATTTTCAAAGTTACTGTACTTATAAGCTGAATATGATATAAGAAATTCATTAACAAATCTTAAAAATTATTACTTTAAGTTAAAAAATAAATTTTAATCATAAACTCTTGTGCAGTATAACATACCTACAAGAGTCGGAATGAAAAATAAATTTCAAAGTCAAATACCTCAACAGATTCAGGTGTGTATAAAATAACGATAGGTCTTAAGCCGATCCATATTCTGCATATTCTTTCATTTTTATAAATATTATGCATAGCACTCAACATTTGATAAACAACTACAAGAAAATTAGTTCAAAAATTTCAAAAACAAGTCCTTATGAAAACTTTTAGCATTAAAGCTATAAAAAAATTAATAACTTACGGACATAAGTTCCAAACTGAAATTTACGTTTATCCAAGTCTAGCACAATACAGGCGTGTCCTATCCATGGAAATATTGGATGGACTGGGGGTCCAGGAATCCGATTAATTAGGGAACAGAATTTACGCCATTTGTAATAACGATAAATAGCTATAATAATAACTGTAATTATTAGTAATTTAAGTAATAAATATTCACAAGAAATTAATTTCAAGTGATTTAAATCGCATATAAATTTGCGGAACATATTCTTATTCACAAATTATGAATTAATTTACATAACAATTCTCTAATGTTCTTAATATAAGACTAACTAAAAGCTGATTGAGAAGAAAAAGTTTTATTTCCGTTGCAAAACATAAACCCCTCACAAAAAGTTTAGTAAAAATAAATGTTTTTTTTTGTATTTCAGACTCAAGTGAAATATTTACATTCATCTTAACCTAAATTAGTAAATATGTCCGCATTTTAGTCCATCCCATGATTTTGTCGATTTTATTTCCGATTTAACGCTTTCTCTTTTAACTTCCAAGTTATTAGTGGCGATGTTTTTGGTGCCAATTAGCAGGTGATGGGGAGATAGAGCCACCCATTCCTCAATTGTGTAAATTCGGTCAATTCGCTTTCAAATCAGTTATATATAGAGCCATTGTATAACAGATCATAATTGTAATGACAAATTCAAACAGATGAGCACCATTTGAAATACTGTAAGTACAGCATCTGAAAGATATTTTCTTTTCAATGATATCCCCTACAGAAAGTTTAATAGAAAGTTATAATAGAAATTATGCTAAACATGTTTGGCGTATTGCAAAGTTTCATTTAACTAATATAGGGTGCACTTACATTAAGTATCGTATAGAAAACCACTTTTATATTAGACCTGATATACCTGTTGCCATTCGGGAAAAATAATTCCTTCTTTGAATCCGTGAACAATGATTTTAGTATTTAATTTTGGGTTGAATTCTATCGCATTG
>JAQGAM010000849.1:0-10957 GCA_034697665.1 Nanhermannia comitalis
TTGTGCTTAAAGCTCTTTCTTATTTCAGCTGAGCTGAAAGAAGGTGAAGCTTACAATTTAGAGTTGCTTTACAGCGAAAGTATTCCTTATTATTGCAAATTAAGATCTATAACAATAAATTGTTTGGTTATCTAAGAGTGATCTATAACTTCATCAGTTCAAACCTATCTTCAATTGACGTTATTTGAGGTGCTTTTGCAACAATACAGGTATACATTTGCACCGTTTTGCACTAACGAAAGCCTATTAAAATTAATCTCATGCTTCTAGGCAGAAACTTGTTCTGAACACAAATGACTTAACATTTCAAAACACATGTTAAAATGTTTTACGAATTATAGTTTTGATCGATAACAGGGTAGAAATATTTATTCATTTCAAATAATACTAAAATTTTGAAAGTAATAAATTAATATTTAAAAACATATTTCTTATTCACCAAAATGAAAATTAATTTAATGAATATTTATGATGTGATTAATTATGTTAATAGACTCAGACAGCCTAGGCTCGCCAGCTCAGGCTCGGCCTTTTCGAGCCTATGGACATCATTAGATATAATTATAAATTCTTTAAAGAGTGCTCAAGAATTTATATCTAGAGTGCCATAAGTACTTATCCATTGAATCATTTAGCGATAGACAAGTATAAGTAAACTATTTCTATTGGTATATACCTGTGTAAGAGAAAATAAGTCATAATTACACACAATGTGCAGTAAAAAGATCGCTCTACAAAAACAATTGCATAAATTTAATAGAAATAGAGTATAGACTTTGAAGAAAACAACTCAAAAGTTATTTTCGAGTTCAATAAAATCTAATCTAAAGTCACATTCTTTGAGCTCATTTACAACTTAATTTTCTCTTATATTGTATGATTTGATGCCAATTTATGCAGATTAAACTCATTTAAGTGTTTTATTTTTATATGAAAACATTCTTATTGTTCAAAATATAAGAAAACATTTTCGATAATTTTACAGTATTGCACAGCCTGTTGTGCAGCATAACAAGAATGCACTGCACAGTATTATTACAGTAAAACACTCTGTTCATTATTTTAGTTAATCGACTATTTGAAAACTGTTCTAAAATCAGTCTGTCATCAACTGTCGGGTACCTATAATTACGTTTCATTTTTTTGAAATTTTGGCACTTTTGACGTTTCATAAAGTGAGAAATGGTGCGGTAACCAAAATGATTTGGGCGTTACTGCGATAGACAATCAATTTGGTCTCAAGTTTTTAAACTTGAGGAGGATCTTATTCTTTCAAATTCATTGTCAATCTTTACAGTATCGAAATTGTTGTTTAATTTTAAACAAAGTAGAGTTTTTGGGTTTCAAAATTAGACACAGAATGCAACCATTCATTATTTGCCTTTGAGCCGAACAAAATGCAAATCTGTCATTTTACTTATTAAACACTGAAAATACTTTATAAAAATATGCAAACATATACACGTGTCTTAAATAAACTGTTTTAAAGAAAAGCATTAAAAAGAATAGAATATCATACGTGAAATTATTTTGGATATAAAGGGTGGCGCAAATCAACATACGTAGTAATGCATAATATTATTGCAAAAGGCAATCAATTTATTCTACTTAACAAGAGTTAAGGTTCAATATGGAAATAACATCGCACTTTGAAATTAATAAAATGTAAAACTTACTAAAATTACTTGAGTTCACTAATAAACTAATCTTACAATAAAGCAATATATAATTGAATTTTCAATTATAATGTTTGAATATTTTTTTTACTATTTGATTTAAAACAATATCATGTTTGGTACAAAATATCCGCAAAATACAAGTCTGTTTGGAGGATGCACCTCAAACCACCTTATCCCTGTTTAATATCCTTAATACCCTTATATAACAAATTTAGCTCAATTTAACTCTCATTAAAAACACTAATTTTAATCATTTAAAAATACAAGGTTTTAAAAAAAATTTATTCAAAATATTTTAATGCAAAGCAAAAAATGAATTTAATCAACCTTTCATTATGACTTAGACTTAAAGCAAATGCTTTAAATCCACTTTCTATTTAGAATATTTAGACAAAGAAGAATGTTGTGGTAACAGGTCTATTGCGCATTGAATAATATATATTAATTAAATTACTAAAGAATATTTAACGGCTTTCTTCCCTGCATTCAATTTAATTGTACTTTTTTTGTCGACCCCTTCCGCTTGACTAAGTATAGATTGTTTTTTGTAATATTTTAAACTATTATAACATTTTTTTAATTATTTAACGGATTTTCAAATTATAGAAAAATAATGATATTTTTACTTTGTCTTTATATTGAACACTATCCTCAATGCCTTATACAGGTATCTATTCTTTTAAGTAAAGTTTGATTAACACTTAGAAAATCGAGATTACTATTTATTTCAATTATTTTTAATTCGTTTCATTGTTTCAACTCTTGTAATGTTAAGAACTCATTTAAATAGACCTTACTTTTTAAGAAAGTCCAAAGAAAAGGCGAGAAATGTCAAATCAGGTGATCGCGCAGTAACTTATGTCTTTCAAAGCTCAAATCAACATAAATAGCTCATTATTTGAAAATTTTTTACTTTAATTTATTTTTTTTATATTTTTTAACGAATTATACTAAAATATCATTCTTTATTTTCAATTTAATATATAATTTTTGAAAATCAATTAAAAAAAAGTTATGAGTTTAAAATAGTTTCATTGTAAAAGAAGACTCTTCAATACTATTGCACGAACCCTCATATTTGTAACACTATTTTATTAAACAATTACCAGAGCATCTCAAACCATCAGTTCCTGTTTTAAGATCCTAATAGAAAATGAGTCCAATTCAACTTTTAAAAAACTTTAAGTTAATTTTGAATCATTTGCGAAGTATTGCAAAAATAAAGATAAATTTGACTTATTAATTGAAATTAACCCAAGGAAGGTTTTATTATTAAGTGCTACTTAAAAGTATTGTATATATAATTGTAATTAGAGTTTATTAAAAGTTGAATTGAGCTGATGTTGCTATTAAGGCCTTAAAACAAGTAGAAAACAAGTAATCGATGGTTTAAGAATCGTCGTTCTGGTGCGCAGTCATCTGAGGGTCAGGCACTTTGAAACTTGAGAAATTATAGAAATTCCTATCAGTATATATGTAATCAATATTCAATAAAAAACAATTATTTAGATTGCCTTTAATTTGAAAACTAATCATATGATAAATACTTAAAATATTTAAATTTTAATGAATAATATTAAAGAAATTAGAAAATATGATTGTTTGAAACGATACTTTATATTTACAGCTCCGAGTAATCTGAATATACCACCAGAAGTGAAGTGTCAATATTTCAAATTCTCGCCTAATGTGTTGAACTCACACGTAACTAAAGCACATCTATGGGTCTTTGTCAGGCCTACAAATCAATTACAGGACACGACTGCTTGGATTGTTATTTATCAAATAGTAAAACCAGAGAATGGAAATGATTCGCCGACTTTACTTCACGTAAGTTTTATTTGGTTTTGTACTTATACAAAGTTAATTTAATCTAATTTTTGTCCTTACCCTCTAACCGTTCAATATTCCAATAATTGATAGAATAATTGATTTACACCAAATTTATTTAAAATATTACTATTTTTAATAATTTTAAGTCGATTGAAAACTTTAATACTTTCAGTTATACTGAGACTGCATATAAAAAATGAAATGAAAGACACTAATGATGAATATTTTTTTATTAAACGGTTATATCTATTTGAAGAATAGAATGTAATGTATGAAACTTTTCATACTTTTAAAATCAAAAGCATATAACTTAATATAATTTAGATCATATAATTATATAAAGACAATCTAACATCACTTAGAACTTAATTGTTATAATAAAGTGTTTACCTTTGCATCGTTCAAATTTTGAACTTATATATTAGAGGTTAATATCTCATAGACCATAATGTTCAAATTTTTGGATCTGCGGATCACTTGTGATCCGTAAAATCGTGTTTGGAAGTGTTGATTTAGAGTCAGCATTTGATTTATATAAGAATTTATTTGACTTAATATTAATTACTGACTTAAGTTAATACTTTGGGTTTTTCCTAATTTTTTTGGGTTTAGTGTTCAGTTAATAATATGTATATATTTATATAAAGTTAAGTTCTTTTAATTTTAAAGACATTACGAGCCGTACATTTTGCTTCTTTTAAAGAAAATGGTTATTCTTATAATTTATTTATTCCTCTTTACTAAATATTTTAATTCGATAAAAGGTTAGGGCGAAGAAAATCGATGTCAATTCAAAGAAAGGTATTTGGGTTTCGATTGAATTAAAAAAATTGGTCTCACAATGGTTTAGACATCCGAATGAAAATTTGGGTTTAGCTATTCATTCATACGATAACGACGGAAAAGAATTGGCTGTAATTGAAGCCAACGATAATGAAGACAATAATTTGGTATACAATAGTTGTCTCATTTGATGATAAGAGAATTAATTATCAACTGTTAATATTTATTGTTAGCTTCCATTCATTGAAGTGAAAGTTGAATCAAAAACTGCTAATCGAAAGAGACGAATGGTTGGACTCAACTGTGAAGAAAACTCAAACGAAGTTCGTTGTTGTCGATACCCATTGACTGTAGATTTTGAAGAGTTTGGTTGGGATTGGATAATAGCGCCCAAAAAATATGAAGCAAACTATTGTAGCGGAGAGTGTCCGTATGTGTTCCTTCAGAAATACCCCCACACCCATTTAGTACAACAGGCCAACCCTTCAGGCTCTGCCGGACCCTGTTGTTCACCCAGAAAGATGTCAGCGATCTCTATGCTTTATTTCGACGATAATTATAACATCATATATGGTATGTTACCGGGAATGGTAGTCGATAGATGCGGCTGTTCTTAAACTAACAGCCAATTACAACTTAGCCTAAACTCTATTTTAACAATTAATTATATATTATATAAAAAATTCGTTTAAAAAATTTATGTGCAAACAGAATGTTTCAGAGAAAAGAAGCACAAAATTACAGCTATATTTTTGTGACAATTATTATTTTTGTACTTTTAATTTTATTTGTCAAAACATTTTTAAATTACTTACAAACAAAAACAAAAAAAACAATTTTAATTATTAATCAATAATTTTTAATGAATTTCTCGCAAAAAAACTTATTTCTATTCTAATTGTGAGATGAAATAAAGCGAAACTAAACAAAAAGTTATGAGAATTCACATAAAACTAATAATAATTATTATAAACTTTTTAATTCTCGTAATGATTTGCCAAATAAGGCCAGTAATTAATTAAATGAAAAGCTGGTGATCTCACTCATATTTTATATATATATATATATCTCATTTGAATCCATTTTCATTCTAAAAAAATAAGATAAAACCGAATGAAGCGTTGATTTGTTAATTTTATAATTAATCAAATTATGTAAAATTATTTTTCAAAGAAATTTAATTTGTTTTCAATGAAGAGACTCGACATCTAAATCACATAATATATTATCGTATATTACAGTATAATATTTAATTAAAGCACAGATATTTCAGTACAGCAAATGTTTACTGTTGTGATACAATTAAATTTGGAGCTCTATTACATAAATTTTATTATAATAATTAATATTATTCCTCGCAAACAATAAACGCAGTTTTGAAAAATTAATAAATAAACTATAATTTAACTGAAACTTTAATATTAGAGTATTTGTAAAAGAAATTCTCGCACAAAGCAAATCTATTTTATAATTTATTAATAATAAGACTTTGTGTTGTTTTAAAGTTAAGTTTGAGTTTGAGCTGGAATTTCAATTAATCAAAGTTTTTCAATATTATATTCAAGATATATTCAAAATCATACTATTGAACGACTAAATAAAAACACTTTTGTTTTTTTATTAGAAAATATTAATCTTAACCTTTGGTTTCAAAAAAATCAGAAATACTTAACGTTTAATCGAAGTTTCAATATTATACTCATTAAGTGTATACTCTTTACTACAGGTAAACCAAATCAGAATAAGTTTATAACAAATTCATATTTTTTAACAATATTTGATGTGATCGGATCTGAAGCAGAAATATATATATATCATGACAAGAATATACACTCATTTTTGTAATCTCATAAAAGAAAACTAACTTATTAAAGAGTGTTTCAGCTGTTTTTCAAATTAAAAGTCAGGTCAATAAGAGCTAAATATTTTACACTGATATTAATATTATAATAAATACTACAGTAAAACACAACAAATGAGTCAACACTACACGAAAAATAGTTAAGAAATTACTTCATTTTATCTGCAACTTTGGTTTGAAAATTTAATTTTTTCCTTTAATTTTCTGCAAAGCACTCGTCACAATACATAAATCGCCTTTTAGTTCGCTCACCAAATCCATGATTTTCTTTGTATTGCTTAATATTTCTACGCTTTGAGTGTATGGATTGTAACGAACACCAAATGGTCTCTTAATAGTTGAGGCAAATTCCCTATAAATTAAGGTTAATTTCAAGTTAGCATTCAATTTGTTTTGAATACATTTTTTATATTTGAAAATCAATTTAAAGTGAAGTGATATTAGTGATCTGAATAGTTGTTAATTCGTGCTGTTATGAGAACCTATAAGTAATTGATTTATACCTCATCTGCTGTTTTGCTTCATCAAAGCTATCAGTATAGAAGTAGACCTGTTGGAAGGTAGTTATCATAGGTATCTGTTGGCATGTAATTACAGGATCAAATGCCAAAACGTGCGCCGCATCAGAAATCGCATGCTTTTAGAAACGATAAATCATTTTTTTATTAGAGGTTAAAATTATGATCAATCGGTTGTTACTTTTAATTCAGCTGCAGATGATAGCAATCCTGCGCCGTATATCTTCATTTCATTCATCTGTTTACATAAACCGAACTCAATAGTGAAGAAATAACAAGTCGCCAGTTTATCAACTTCTTCATCACTGGCTCCAAGAGATGCCAGACCTATCTCTTGAGAAAATTGAGCAAAACTCGGATCAGCCAGAAGAGGACAGTGTCCCAGAAGTTCATGACAACAGTCAGGTTCTAATAATAAAAATGAATAATTTTCATACTATGAAGTAGTCACTAATCATCAGTTCATTTGTATTTAAGTTTATTATTTTAAACTATTTTATTCAATTTGAATCAAATAGGAGTTAAAGTCATAGAAATTATTTAACTTTTATTTAAAATGTCATTTTCTTAATCATTTGAATATTTTTATTTTAGGCAAAAATTTAGGAACAAAGTATTCAATGTCAATAACAGAATATTGTTAAGCTTCAAAATTAACAACTTTTAGAAACTCTTGAGGCACGGAATCAGTAGCTTAACCATCAATTTTTTGGTTGGGGTCTACATATAGGAAAAATCGAAGATACATTATAACAATTAAAATTTCTACAGACCTACATATAAGTTCAGAAAAATCTCTGAGGGCTATCGCCCCTTAGCCCCATACCTAGAGTGTCCAGGATTTAAGGTGTTAAGATTTTATGTCTGGTGGGGCGTCTAATTTTTAGAACATTTAAAACGAATTTAAAACATTACAATTTTTCTATTGGAATGATTTTTATCAAATTGATGAACAGCTTTTGTCAAAACCTAAAACCCAGGTTTAGCTATTCTACAGATTCTATACCCTAAAAATTTATAAATTTTGATGATTTTTTGTTTAGTTAACAAGAGTTTGCGGAAAACATTTTCACAATGCGAGATAAATATCTCTTAACAGACTTACTATTTATGATTTGAATTCATCTAATTCATACAGCACTAGATAATCAAGATTTTAAAATTCTGGTCAATACAAATGAAAGTACTCAAAAAATAATAATTAGACGCTATATTCTGTTTAACCTGAATCTCTTATCATTATTAGGGCAACGCATCAATCTTGAAAATATAGCTATTAAGCAATATTTCAATAATTCAATACCTGGTGTGTAAAATGGATCACTTGAATGACGAATATATTGCGTGCAATGAAATACACGAAATGCCAGACCAGCCAGAAAATCACGAGATGAAAGATATCCCGCTACAGGTCTTAATTGAAATCCAGTTCGATCTTAAATTCAAAAAATGAAGAAAAACTTAATGTAAAATATTATTAATATCAGAAATATCAAAAGGGCTTACTTTTGAGGAATTCAGAAACATCTTCGAGTTGTGGCAGATTATCTTTCCTGTAACCACAATATTTGACAAGAAGTGCCAGATTATCATTAAACTCTTTGCACGCGTGTCTGGCATATAGTTTAGTTAATTCACCAAAAATTGTACCCCAAGTTGTTATCTGATATGTTATTAAAATTGTTAAATTATATAAACTTTAAACAAAATTTTTTATGATTTACTATAAACTCAATTTGAAAACAATGAAAATGATTAACAAACACTTTATGATTAATGATTATTACTTGATTATGATAAATAGAAAAATTTAAGATTTTCTCAAAAAAACATTAATTTGTAAATGCAAATCAAATATTAGACAATATTGAGTAACGTTACAGTAAATACAAACCTCTTCTTTGGTATATTCCGCTCGTGGTATTCGATCTCCACTTCAATTATATGGAATAATATAAAATGGGAATTATTTTTGGAATTATAATTGGGTATTATAATAAATGAGACATTTTATTGAGCTGTAAGCACATACTTTCAGCTTTATTTAACAATTTATTATTTCTCTGTTCTGGCTATAAGTTATATGAACTTTAAATGAATGTATTTTATGAAATCAAACTTGAAGTTAATTAACATTATTAAGAAAAATATAATCATTAATAATTTTAGTCTCACTGTTTGTAATTCATAGCCATATCAATATAGTATTGTCGGCGCTCTCTATAAACTGGATCCTTAAACCCCTGTAAATAAAAGAATATTTACAGCAAATTTAAATTTGAAGGATTGTAAATGTTTCCCAACCGGGTGATCAGCATCTAATTCTGATCCATACATAAGAACGCGATTAGAAGTGAAATCGAGGTCAGATATTCTTCTTGGAAACCACGGCATACCGTTCTCTCCAAACATTTCTTAGCAAATAAATCGGTTTTAATAATAATAAAAAAACACAATTTTATTGAAGAACAAAAGCATACCATTATCTATAGACGGCTGTGCCATCAAAACAGATGAAAAAGATGGAACCTTTTCCTTAGTCTTTGGTGACCTGCGTTCGAACTCTTCTACAGTGCACCCATCCACTTCATGTCTATTATAATAATTAAAAGGATTTAAGATTTTGTGTGCGTCTTATATATATTCCTACAATACCAGCGTCAGGACTGACTTCAAAGATGATCTGCACATCTTTTATTTGAATGCTGTTAATTTACTTCTGGAAGAAGTGCCCCTTTTATGTTGACTTTAGTGCAAAGATGGGATCGCCTACAACCTAACACTTACTGATTTGAGCCAAATTCATATTAAGTCAGGTTGTGGTTCATTAAGAATCTTTGCACTAAAGACCTTATAAAAAGGTAACTTCTCTGAGACGTCATTTAACATTCAAATGAAATAACATTGAAGCGCATGAATTCCAAAAATTGCAAATAAAATCGAATAACATAATGAAAATTACCTCAAATGGTGGACCAAATTTGTCAATTTTTCCTTATCCTCACAATCAATATCTACGTATATTTCAAACTGGGAGTCCCTTCTTCTTGAACGTCGAGATTCTATATGACGAACGTTTACATTTAGTTCCTAATTAAATGAATGTTTTAAATAATATTATATCAAACAATTAAAGTTTCACTTTCAAGAATGTCTAATATTTAATGACAGCTCACCTGAAACACTCTTAAAGCCCTTACAAGACCTCCCACTTGGTTTTTCAATGAGAATATCATAGCATTCCGATAAACGCCTCCATTATCTGCTGATGAAGGACTTGAAGAATTTGCTTCAATCGGAGTTGAATTTTGTTGACCACTATCATTGCTTTCGTTGTTTTCGTCAACTTCAGTGATTTTGCGGATCTTTTTCTGATTTAAAATTAATTTTTAATTAAAATTCTATTTAAGAGTCAAAACTTTATTGATTAACAAACAATTTGCACTCTTTGTTAGAGTAAGACATTCATCAATTTTTTTTAACACTTAACTTTTAAAAATAGACTTTTACAATACTAATAGAAGTGCAAAATACTAAAAGTGTGTTCAAAGAAAATTTAGTAAATTTTTCATAGAAGCAGATTAACAAATGAAACAGTTCAAAAATTGCTGTCAATTCAATATAATATTATTTATTAAACAAATAATTTGAAACAATTTTATATTTCAGAGTTCAATTATCCCTAGTGATAAGGTTTTTCGGCTTAAGCCCAATTTTACTGAATAATGTGCCCAATTCAAAAATTTTCATTCGGCGCAAAACCCATATTGCGCCGAATAAACCGAAAAATAGTCTTTTTATGTTTCGGTATTTAGAATTTTTTTAAATAATTGCTTTCGTATATGAGCACAAACTGTAAATATTGTACAGTGTAATAGTAAGATTGCCCCATGTCCTCTAATTAAAACATAAATTGTAAAATTTAATTAAATTTTAAATAACACGGAATATAATGTAAAATTTAAATACTAAAAAATGTTTTTCATCTAAATAAATACATAATCTTTAAAACTGTAATCTAAAACTCAAAAATGTATAACTTTTTCGACGAAATATAAATTATTTCTGTCTTTTTCTTTACCTTCTTTTTCATTGGATATTATCTTTTTTTTAATAAAATTATAATGTTTTGAATATGTTTTTAACGTTTGATTGCAGCTAAATATTCAAATGAGTTTATTAATTATTAATCAGCCTGGCATTTACCGGTTAAAATAAGTTTTTGGGTAAGAGTTTACTTTAGTGGTCAGCACATGATTTTAGGCTTTAATGTATGACTCATA
>JAQGAM010000850.1:0-10956 GCA_034697665.1 Nanhermannia comitalis
AACAATAAAATTAAAACGTTGAGTCTTATCCCTTGATCCGTTTAGTTTCAAATATCTGTGCTTTCAATTCAAATTATTAACGCATACAAATTGCAAGCATTTCCGAAACAAATTTTTACTTAAATGGAACGAATAAATTGCACTCAAATAAACTTATCTCAGGAAATTTGAACTATTCAACAAAAAAGCTCCAACTGTTAAACTGTGGTCATTCTGCTTCATTGATATACAATATGCAGTCGTAAACTTCAACACCTCATGAAATGGATTTGATCTGAAGTTTCTAGAGGTGTGTTTTGACGACTACACCCCATCAGGATTTACTTTCTTTAAAATACTGGCACAACTTATTTTTGAGATACTTATTCAGTAGTGCTATTTTGATAATAGAGAAGATGAGCGCTGCGTGGGGTCATGTTCTTTATTTTCTTGAATAGCGTCGTATATATTCATATCTCTATTTAAATATTTGTTCGCGAAATATGAGATAATTTTTCATATTTTTCTTATTAATCTCTTTGAACGGAACAGAATTGACAGATATTGCTATTCTTTGATATTTATTATTCATTATATTAGAAAATAATGCAATATATAGAAGGCATATAAAAATGAATTGAACTTTCAAATTTTTATTGACAATCATTATAGAAACAGATTTGCGTCAGTCAAGTTCACAATAGAGTATTTTGGGTGTTGTTATAAAGAGCTTTATATATTATTTTTGATTTTCTGAAATATTCAGCATTATATACAGCACAAAGAGCGTAAAAATTGCTGATATATTATGAGAATTTTATATTATATAATGATTGGAGCGCTTACACCTTCTGATAGCCTTATCATGACTACACTAAAGAAGATTTGTATTACATGTCAAGTCAATGGCACAGAATGTTTGCTAAGGCTCTCAAACCTAACAGAGTACTAGATGTGTCTCTTTTTTATCGAAACGTGATTTACTCAATTCATGAATAGTAAAGATATATTTTTCAAGTTATTGCTGAAAGAGTTGCCCTTTTCTCAAATATGGTCACGGCTTGTGATTTCAGCTAAACTAATGAGAACTTATCTATGGACTGAAGTAGGAATCATCGGACCGATCAAAAAGTTGCTTTCACTCTCACACTATTGTCTGACCGAAAATACCTGCTCTCAGAACCACTTTATTAGGCTTACGAATGCAAGTGTGCAAGTTATTGCTCTCTTTCTTAGCTTGTTTTTTACTGTCAATGTATTTCGTGATAGTTTCGCAGTAGTAGTAATGTTAGTCGTATTTTGACTTAACAGTGAATAAACTGCTATTTGAAAACGAGTTGTTTTCAAAGAAGCGTATAATTTTAGATTCTTGAAAATGCTTGAGAAGTATGTTCAGGAAACGCATTTCACTTAATTAAAGGCTAACTAACAATTTTTCTATTACTTGATACCAGACTTGAATTATGGCTTTCATGTAAAAAATGAATTACTTTTCTTTGATTTAACTCAAAGCAAATTAGAAGTTTATTGATATAGACCTAGAATTTAATTTGAAATAAAATCTTGTATTGCATTATAAATAGTTGAAGACAAGGTCTCACTTAATATAAAAAAAATAGTGAATTTCGTAATTCGTTTGATTTTGTGAATGCTCTACAAATAATTAAATTTCTTTGGGAGTTGTGATAAAGTCGTGATAATTTTGAGTTATCTTCTCATCTAATCAGCAAATAGTTCGACACTTGCACCTGCTTTTGCTTTTCTTAATTGTGTTATTTATTCTTTAACTGTTCTTTAATAGCTATGACATTGAAAACTTGCACATATATTGTATAAGTTGCTATTCAAACATTTCTTAAGTAATGCATTCCTTAGATTTATTGTTTACATTATTCAATTACTACGTATTGAGAGATTATTAGCTTTACATCTAATAAATATGAAGAGGTTTTTAATTTGTTTAACAACTTTATTTGGCTTTATTTGTTTCAATACAACTCTTGAGAACAATGCAATTAATTTAAGAGTTGAATATATTTCGCACATTTTCAAAGTATTTTATTTATTTATTTTTGTTTTATTAAAAATTCCCCCAAATTTTTTATACCATTGTAAAGTATGTTTGGTTATCACCTGCTCGACCTTGTGTGATAAGAAGCCGGTAAAATGAAAAAGATTGTCCACATTTATTGAGCAGCTTATAATTCTTGATGAATCGTTTGGCCTCATTGTCTTTTTTTTAATACTATTTAATACTTACACTTAATTAACTGCCTGATCATTAAGGCCACTAAATTAGATTTTTTCACAAAAATATTACTTATTTTCTTCAACTTAATTATTTATTACTTATTTGGAATCATATAATTACGAGTCAAACAATATTCACATTAAACAGTTTGATATTTTTTCAGTCATTTTTTATAACTCTCAGAAATTCTTATTGCTTGGGAAATGAGATAAATTTAATTAATGTTAATAAAGATAAAATGTTTGATGAAATTTTTCAGTATGAATTGTCATCGATTTATGTTATGTCTAATGTTTTACATAGTGTTGTTTCTAATTCCGAGAACTAGAACTGGAACTGAAATTAAATTTTTTCAGAAACTAGAACTAAAAATAAATTTTGAAACTGAATCAACACTAGTCTTCCCCGACATTCACTGTATAAATTTTATTTAACCAAAATATTTCTGCGATCAAATCTGTGCCACTCAGTCATTAAATCAATGCACTATTTACTGAGCTGTCATTTTTGCTTTATATAAAAAGAAATATTTCACTCAATCAAATTTATTTTCAATCAATTTCAAGGAATGCCGGACCACAAAGGTTGGGGTCAGTGATTAGAAAAAAATAAATATTTTACAAAATTATTTATGACTACAGGCCTACACTTAAAAGCATCGAAATGCTTTGGAATGCCCAACCCCTTAATCCATTGGTGTCCATTAAAGTGGTACTAAAATATTCTCCAATTATATGTTATAGAATATTGACTTTTTTACGTGAATTATTACAGCAAACAAACTATTCTACAGTAGTTTTAATAGTCGTGTTCTTTTCAAAAGGCGTCAAATTTCTCAGACAAATAGCATTTTAAATTTGAAAAAAAATTGAAATTATAAATATTCGCCGACTACAAGAATTTCCTTTTAGTTTTTAAACTTAAACACAACCTTATCAGCATTTTAAAAATTTCTTCTGACACACTATGACTTCAGAAATTATTAAATAAAAATAAATTATTGGCTTTTGACTTACACTAATTTAATATCTTATATCCCAGAGCGGGTTTGCATCTCATACTTTAGTAACGATTATTGAGTGACAAATATTATAAAAAATTTGAATAAATCATTTGGTTTTAGAGAAATTTGTTTGGCGTCTTTCCAACTGTCATAAGTCTAATCATAAACAGATCATAAATACTCTCTATTATCAGATTCTAGATTTTTGAAAAATGCAATTAAAAATATAATTAAAAATGTAATTACTTAATGACAATGAAACTTGTTTTCAAGTTTCATAGAAATTTTATTCAAATACCAGAGAAATTCTAAATGACTCATGTATTTGATAAAATATGAATCTTCTAACGCTTCCTTTGATGTAATTATTCATTTATGACAAACTTTGAGTTGTGTCAGCAGATCGTAAATTGTTTATTGAAAAATAATTTGCTGTTTACTACCTTTTATTTGATCATAATTTATAGGAAATGTCAATTTTATAGCTTTTCTTTATTATAAATCTTTTTTGTGCTTAAGGCATGTTCACCATTTGATTCTCATAGGATCGAATCAAAAATAGAGATCATTTTGATCCTTATTTTGGTTCGCGATCAATATTAAAGAGAGGATCAAACGCAAAGTGGATCAAATATAATAAATTTGTAAATAGACCCCTATTGTAGTTAATCTTTCATTATCAACTTTAGACAATGAGAAATTGACATATAACTAGTGAGGGGTCACTACAGTCAAAAGAGGATCAACTCTGATCACGTTCGCCATATGGGATCGGATCAAAAAAGAGGATCTGATCCAGATTTTGATCCTATCTTTTTTGATCCACTTTTTTGATCCTATCTTTTTTGATCCACTTTTTTGATCCTGATCGCGTTTGGGATGTCAAAAAAATGGGGATCAGGATCAGATGGCGAACAAGCCTTTACTGTGAAAAAATAAACAGTTCTTCGAAATCAGAATTAACTAAAATCAGAGATATTATTATTCTTCAGTAAAAATGGGTTTAATTTGTTTATTAGAGTATTAAAGAATAGTTTATGACATTTGAAATTATACCAAACGATGTGTACCCTAATGACAGTCAATCTAATAGTACAGTATGAATATAACTAAATAAAATATATCTGATCTGATCTGAAAATCTAAAACTTTAAACTATTAAAAAATATTTTGTTTTTATGCTCTTATTAAAACTTACTAACGATTTACAGTACAATCGGTTTAATTTAGTTTGTCATACAATCACTGTGATAGAAGAGTTATAGTCCAGACAAATTACATAATATTACTCAATTTCTTATTGGATTTAAGACGAGCCAAACTTTATACCCAAACATTGTACCCTTGACTGTATAAAAGTAACGTACAATTATTGCGATATAAGATTATTCCAACACACGATCGCACTTTCCTTTTCTTACTGATATCACAATCATTTAGACCTTTCTTTACTATGCAATACATATATAATTAATGCATTCATATGATAGTAATATAAGTGTAATAAAAGGTTTGTTAAAATCTGTAATTTGAGTATCACTTGATTGTAAATATCGCTATACAAAAGTCGGTTAAAGTCTAAGTCAAATGGAGAAAAACAAGACAAGTGTTAGAGACTCTATTATTGTAGCTGTCAGTGTATTCCTATTGTGTCGTCTGATGTGGAAGTTTTTAAATCGAGTCGCGCCTAATCGTGAGGCAAGAACTGTAAGTGATGTGAAGTCCGAACCAGGAAGTGATACTGATCGCAAACCATTAAAAATCCGTAAATCGTTGCCAAACGGAGAAGGTATTAGTTAACCATAAAAAGAAATTTTCAGTTCAATTAAATATATAGTTATAGAGTAGATGTCATTTTGTTTGACTGCATTAGCCATTGCTTTATTGCATAGACTTAGCATTCATGCAATAGAGATGAGCGCTGATTCGCATATATACGTTACAGGTATTTAATTAATAGGTTGTTCCTTAATTTGATAAAGAGGAAGGGCGTTCACTAGATTTAACTGATTTTATTCTTCAACGAATCTTTAATTATATTGACATTATTAGAGGTACTCTAAAAATATTTTTCAGTCATTTCTCAATTGACTAGCATTCAGTTGGCAACAGTTTCCTCAACAATCTCTCCTATCAAATAGTTTGACATTTTGGCATAAATATGATTAAGTTATTGGCGTTTCGAACCAATAAACACTTTTGATTAATCATCAAACAAATATGCCTTTAAGTCATATAAGTTTCTTATAAGTATTATTATTATAAGTTTCCGTTTATCATCTATTCTGATAGAAAGGCACTGCACATAATGATAAGCTCATCCTTTTGCTCGAGAGCTCAACTATGTCATCAACTTTTATCATTAAGTATTTTTAATTTTAATTGAATTGCATTTGTAAATCAGGATTTAGATGGAGTTACGGTCTTGAAAATGTTCATAAAAAACTAGTTTACTCAACAATAATCGCAGCTTTTAGTCAGTTATTGCTAAGCAGGTAACTTGGCTTCAAATTCTAGTAAAATATCATCAGATTAGAAGATAGCCTAAACTTGTTAACTGTGATTCATTTCTTATTTTAACGGTAGACGTATGACAAACATTAGTGATTATGATTAGGAATTCTTTTATGATTATCTGTACAGGATTTCAATAGAAATATACATAAAAAAATAAACGTTCACTTCTTATAGTTTTACAGTGCAATAAAAATAATTTATTAATTGTATAAGTACCCTATCATATAAAATTCGAGATTTCTTTATTTTATTTGCCTCGTAATTGGTAAATTTGCAAACACTTAAACCACTCGTAATTTGAGAAATAATTGCTCTAAATTTGAATGAAAGTAAATCTATAACTTTTTTTTTTAATTAAGTGATCCGAAAAAGTATCACAACATTAAAATATGTTTTTAATATGGATTTGAGTTAAAGTAAATTCAAGTTTTCAAAACTCCCACAAATACTTGTTTAATGTAAGAATAAGTGATTCATGTTTAGGGGCCTGTTTTGGTTGAGTTGTAAAAGTATTGCTACAATTTCCAAACTAATGGCGTCTGTAGTAAAAGGTGTGCCAATCATACAATAGCTTAGGATAGGAGGCAATTGAGTAGATATGAGAGCGAACTGTAAAAAATAGTTAATGAAAATCTGTTATCGTCGGCATATTTATAATGCACTCGTAATTATCCGTAGAAACCAAAGCATTCCTATGTTAATAATGAGTGTGTAAAATATTGTTAAGTGTTGTGATAAATTTCAATACCATTGGATTAGTGGTCACTTTTG
The DNA here is from genome assembly GCA_034697665.1 of Nanhermannia comitalis. Taxonomy (NCBI): domain Eukaryota; kingdom Metazoa; phylum Arthropoda; class Arachnida; order Sarcoptiformes; family Nanhermanniidae; genus Nanhermannia; species Nanhermannia comitalis. Next base: position 6,522 of record JAQGAM010000850.1, read on the forward strand.
CCAAATATATAGCCATCAGGTGTTCGCTCATATGTTTATCAACTGTTTTGTGTTTACGTTTATGTACTGTTTATATACTATTAATACTAAACTTATTATTACTATTAATAGTATTAATATATGCTATGAATAGCATTGCAATGATATTGAGATGTGATATGTTTCTCATGCCTTACAACTCGTTTTGTGCCTACTTTTATGTAATTAATAATAATAAGGTATTGGTATTGGTGTAGGAATAGTACGAATTGTAGGACTCAATGCCAAGAACGCCAAAAATGGTATTTCGATTCAAACGAACCACTAATCGAGGCCTGAAGTGAATGCTATGCTTTCCTATTCATTGCTATTCATTGGATGCAAGACTTGTTTAGCAATTATGAGAATAACAACGAATAAGACTCTAAAAGTCAATCCCAAGTCAGAAATTGATGCCTAAACTGAGTTCCCCTCAGATATCTAATCATTGGTTCTTCTATTTGGTGGCGAATGCCGTCTTCGCCCACTCTTATCTACTTTACCATTAGTTTATATCATTTGAAAAGTTTTTTTTTTTGATTCTGATTAAGATTTATGTATATGTTTAGCAAACAATTTGAGGGGGAATTCAAGAACTCTAATAATTATATTATTTATTAAATTTATGCCATTTTATAGCGGTTTATACTTTCCTTAACTCCAATCCGATTGACGTCTTTCTGATCCTAAAGAATCTAAACTTCTGGTACTCTAACTGTACATGAGTTGAGGTCCTGTTCAGGTCATTATATTTGAATTCAGTTTTTTGTCTTCATATTCACTCAAACTTTAAATGTGTGAAACTTTTTTTTGACAGTGCTTTTATGTGAAGTGTTTTGAATTTATTTTATAAAAAGTTTGAATTTTTTTGAAAACAAATACTTATTTCATGACTAATATAACCAAAAGTTTTGTTATTTTGTTGTAATTAATAATAATAATAATCATTATAATAAGTGTGGAATTGTTTTAAACACCATTTGATTGATATATTCCAAGGTCTTCACTAAATAATTGGTTCATTATTTAGCAAAAAATAATTCAAATCAGTTTTATCTCTATTTCTATTTTCGGCGATTGTTTTGTGATTGGCTTTAGTATTGAGATATTCGTTGTTAAGCTTTTTTACAATAAAAACCTTAAACAATGAATGATATAATAGAATACGACGACGTAATCGACCCGAGTCTACAGCAATACGAGTCCAGCCTTAGTAAATACAAAGGTCGGTATAATTAAAGCGCATATTATATCAATGGATTAATTTTACGCTATTTTGGTTCAGTTAAAAGCATCTCTTCTAAGACCATATTTGTGTATATTTAATATCGAGTTGAGGCCAATGCACCTCTAATTCGATACGACTCTATCAAATGGCCTCTAAATATATTTTACTCTTTAATAGACTTTAAGACAAACCTTTGAGTCCATATCTACTTAAGCCTTTTTTCATTACCTCTCCAATATTGGCTCAAAATATAAAATTAATGAAGAGTACAGAATGCCATTTAAGTGCGGCTTAAATACTGTATGATAAGGTTGTCAAGTGATTTAATATAAAGCTATTTCTATCAAATTTCGCTTAAATTTTGATTAGCTCTCATACATATTAAATTCTATTGATTAAAGTATTGACTAATTATTTGTGATAATGCTTTCGATATATATTACCAACAAATATGCTCTCATTAATGCTATGTTTATATTGCCTTCAAACTTATGATTAAATTAATTAAATCCCTATTTAATTATTTAATCCGAATATTTTGATAAAAGTAAATAAAATTTGTTATTTTTGAGCTAAAATTTCATCATATGTTTTGACTTATTTCTAGATGAAAGAGACGCCATACAAAAGAAGACGTTCACGAAGTGGGTTAACAAACATCTTATTAAGGTATGAATGTTTAGTCTGCACTCTCTTTATTATATTATTATTAGCTTTACTTTAAATCATAGTTAACTTTGAATAGAACAGAAGAGTTATCTTATACATGAATTTAGTCACTATTTTACTAAATTTTATTGAAATAACTTCCCATCTGAGTTGTGTTCTCTGAAACTGTAAATTTGTTAATTTTAAAGTCACTTTAATTATGATTAAATGATACCATTTTATGATCCACTATTTATAATGTAATATCAAATGAGTCCACATATGCTTTAATGAGTTTCATTCATCTTTTACATCAAAGCCTCTTAACCCCATTTTTTGACAAAATATTGTTTCTAAAAATGTGTATTTTGTACAATTTTTCTGTGTCGAGCGCACGCATTAATTCATAGGTATTGTCCACTTCAGTAACAATCTGTTTAGAAAACTAATAATACATTTCATTGCCATTCATTGTTAGCCATACAGTATATTTGTTCTCTATTAAGTCGGTATTAATGTTTAGAACTAAATGTTCACTAAATGTTATAAACTCTTTAAACTCTTAATGCAAATATGTGTAATGCAGTGTAAGTGGCTTTTAAATAGTTTAAATCATTTCAAATTCAAAGAATCAAATCTAATGCTATTTATGTAATATAATCAGCAAATCATATAAACACACATTTAATGAATTTTAAGATTAGAATAATTTTATGTCATTCCGAGTTTGAAAAATTATAATGAAGTCACATATAAGGATCGATATAAATAGTCTGCATCTGCGGCAAACACTTCAAGAGCTGTCTTACATCTCGACTCAACTTTGATTGTAATCTAATTGAAAACATACTTGTAGTTAATGAACTAACAGAACGCAGATTAGCTTTTATTACAAAATAGTGCGAATGATTAGTTCAATACTATCGTAATATAAGTTTGAGATCAATTTTGTTGTCTTTGAAGAAAATTGTGTTAAATATGTTTATTAAATACACTGTATGTTACAATTTTAGGACACAGTTTACAACTTTTGAAACTAGAATTCTAAGTCTGAAAATAAGGCAAATAATTGAATATTCAGAATAAACCAATTTATTTGCTCGAAAAACCAAATTATGAAACTATGCTTTATTGCGGCTAAACTTTGAGGAGGTATTCAAACACTTTCTGTTTTATTTTTTAAAATCTTGTCATAAACATTAGGAAAGATTAAATAATGATAAGTCTGCGCTTTTTTCCTTATTTGTAATTTGAATGTTTTTAATGAAAACAACTTTCATTTAATTATTCCTTGTTTTTCATTAGACTGTGATTTTAATGCTTTCATTCAATAGTAATCTTTATTGTATTATATCATTTGTCAGACTTTGTTAATTCCTATTTAAATAAACAAATTTTATCAATTTTTTGTACTTCAAGATTATTTGTTTGATTTTTATTGCTCTAATTCTTAAGCTTTGTCACCACACGAGTTTAGAATTTTTTCAAAAATAATTAGTGTTATAATAGTTTAATGACTGTATAAGTTATATTCATGTTTGTAGAATCTGCTGATACATTATTAGACTGGAGCCAAAAATTTGTTTTCTAAGAGCAGAATATAAACAATAAGTGCATGCATTCAAACACATTTAAGTTAAGAAACTTTCATTTCACAAGGTTTTGGACTATTCTTGAAGTTAATTCAACTCATATCGAACTTGAATTTATTGGTTTATGAAAAGATCATATTGTTATTGATTTTTATTGATTCATAAATTCAAAACTACTGACAATACAAGTTTACGTTTGAGTCCTTGTTTAAGCACATCTGTCAGTACACCCTTTATTTATTGAGTTTTACTCGTATTACTTCACTTGTCTTGTCTTCATTTTCATGCTCACTAAAGAGGTTCAGTCGTCTAGAAATTCAATACTAGAATGAAGACAAATATGACTATTAAATAGATTTCTGAAATAAGATTTGTTGAGTAATTTTTATTACAATTTCTTTAAGATATTTCTATTGATATATCAATAAAAGTTAAATAAAGGGCACAGACATTGCACTAATAATAATGAATTATTATTTTAGAGCAAATGTTAGAAGAGAACAGCTTTTTGAATAAGCAGATCAATTAATTTTAAATTATGTGTAATGCTATTCAAACTAATTTCGAAAGATGCAAATATTTAATAGCAGGTGTTGACTATCATTTTACGTTATAAACCTTTGCTGATTAATATCTGAAATATTTTATTGAAACTCAAGAACAAGCATTTGCTCAGTGAAGTTCATTTGAATACTTTTTATTTTAATACTAGTATTTTAATTGGGAGTCATTGTGGCGCAGTGGATAAGGTGCTCAACTCATGATCGAAGGATCGTGGGTTCGAATCCTGACCCCGCTCGTTTCTTTGATTGCAATATACCGGCCACATATTCATTGTTTTCGAGCAATCCCTAGACCCGTAGCATTTGCCCACAGCTAACACAGGTAAGACCTGTAAAAATCTCACTCTAACTCTGGGCTAAAGGTGAGATCTCCTCTCATTATGGAG
>JAQGAM010000851.1:0-10954 GCA_034697665.1 Nanhermannia comitalis
GTTAATATTTATATTAATTATGGTATGATTTGTCTGAATCAGAATTACGCCGAAACAACAATGAATGAATTGCTCGGTTGGTATGGATATGAAAAGCTCGACACTCGCGATACACAGGGTTTAAATTTACAGCACTTCACCTCAAATAATGATCCGCAATCATCATCAGTGACCACATCTACGTCCACATCAGCAGCACATCCAAGTCGCGGTTCCTCCACTTCAAGCAAATCAAAAGACATAATAATAAATACAGATGAAAGTCATTCCGCATTATCCCCTACCAGTGGGTCAGATGGTGGTGGCGTTGGTGGCGATAGTACAGGAGTTTGTCGTTTTCCATCTCCATTAACAACAGAAACCAATACTGAAAATGGGAACGAAAACAAAGATTGTGCAGAGGGTGAGAGCAATTGCCAGAACACGCAAACAATAGACACAAATAATGCGTGCATTTAAGGGTGTGGAACATAAGCGTATACAGTATAGCGTTTAAGGCAAAAGAGTGCATAAGAATAATCGTCAAGTTATAGGCGCATCATTTCCTTGTATTGTCAGAAAAAGTTTCTCTCGCGCTATAAGAGGCGTTTCTGGTTCTTAGGGCTCGTTTGATCACGAATTCTAAGACTAGTATCCCTTAAATTATATTATTTCGCCTTTTCTTTTGTTGCATCACTTTTTCAGACAAAACCTCCGCCTGTTATAAATCGTCGCCCTTTTGATGGGTGGAGAGATTTGCCTGCGATGCAGCGCTACTTTATAATTACCTTAATTATTGAGTGGCGTTCAGCTCAACTCATTGGCATCGGTTTCCATTACAGCCAGAAACTGTATCCAGACCTCAAAATCAGATTCTGTTGGATTTTGAAGTTATTTCTTACCGCATTTGAACACACTTTTACTCATGCATATTGACAGCTAACTAAAGAAATTTCTACACAATTATCATTTCTCTCTATCACAAAAACCAATATATGCGTTCAAATTCAAAATTAGATTATTGACTGATATTTCATTTTTCAGAAAATATTCATTCTTTCGTTAGTTTATATTCGTAATTATGATGAAAGCTTTTCATAAAGAAAATAACTATTTTTTTATTTAATTTGCTGGTTATGAACAGCAATTTAAATAATCCTTATAATAATTTTATCGAATAGAACAGTACTCTATGTTATAATTAAGGATATATTTATAAACTTGAAATCTCACACACACTTAATAATAAAAATAAGAAATACTAATTTTAACACAGTTTCAAAAGCACTTATTAAAAAACTTTCGTTTTTTAGTGAAATGTAATATCGCATTAGTATTCATGACTCTGATGCAAATCGTGTTTGATTTTAATAATTCATTATCAAAGACTAAACATTTTCGGAAATGACCCCAATTATATTGAACGCATTTTGAATAGAAAAGTTGAAAAATCTAAGAAATCTTTGATTAGATTCTCAAAAAGCAGTATTCCTTCTTAAATTTGAAATGTTTCTCAAATCTTAATTTAAAACATTTGAAACATATATATGCACTTAATTTTTTAGTTATTTTATAATCAATGGCCATTCTTGGCTTCAGTCTTAATAAAAATCCGAGAATGTAGTCTTTGCTCATTACTTATAAACATAATTCTGGCTCAAAGTTAGGAGTGTTTCAAAAAACAATTCACACACGCCTTAAATTTAAATTATTATTTGTTCACAGTCTAAGAGTATTAGTCTTTTATTTTGTTAGACTTAATGATACACTAATTATGAATTTACTCAAAAGAGTTGAGTAATTCATAGTTGATTTGATTCAATTTAAAAGCGAGAAATTCATGTTACTTCATATCATTTCACTATTATTATCATTATTATAGTCTTAATTATAAACTAAAGCCATTTGAGTCTTGAATTTTGGATTAACTTTAGGATTGTTTAAAAACATTAATAAAACAATTGCAGGAAAATAATTGAATACAAGTTATTGTTTAATATTTAAGGGTAAATGTGATTATATTAAAGTCAATTTCTTGGAATCATTGATAAGTTGCATATTAAAAATGACTTTTTTTTATTTGTTACTGAGCTTATGTGACTTTTATACTTATAAAAGAATCTAAACTTTGATGAGAGGACACAAAAGTAAAAGGTGTCGACTTTATATTTTTGTCGGGCGTTTATAACAAAAATACGATTCGCCCCACAATTGTAATTCTCATTTTCTCTCTACAAGAAAAAGTCCATTAAATTCTTAGTTCTTTAATAGTTGACATCATGAGTTGCAAATTTATAATTTTTTTTATTAATTTCTTCGATTCCTAACTTATAACTTATTACTAAATATATTACAATTTTCTTTTATTTACTGAATTAGTGTTTATTTGAAGTTTGTTTTTGCGTTTTTATGGGTAAAAAGTCCTAACATTGAATGCATTATTAACATTATTTTGCTTGTGATGAAAGTAATACTAAAATATTAATATTATTTATGTGACAGATAACCAAAATATTCCTCCGGGTTGTATAGTGTGCGCCTGGTGTGCAAAGGTTGGCATGAAATTGTTCACTTTACGCACTGCCAATGGTTGTAAAGCTTTTTGCAGGTATTTGAGTGCATAAACAAATTGGTTTCAATTTTAAGAAAATTAAATTATTTAATTGTGTGTACATTTCAGTGAGTTATGTTTCACGCAATGCAGACGCGCGTCTTTCAAGAAAAATAAGATCTGCGACTGGTGTAAACATGTCAGGTATGATATGACTGATATATTCCAAAACTTGTTTATACCAATATTATCTTCGATTTTTAGACATACAGTTAATTACGTTGACTTTCAAGACGGAGAACAACAGTTGCAGTTTTGTAGCAATAAATGTCTAAATCAGTATAAAATGAACATTTTCTGTAATGAGACTAAAGCACACCTACATCTAAATCCTCATTTGAAAGAACCCTCAAAAGTGGTGTCTTCTAAAGGAACCAATTTAATTACACCTGATTTGTGGCTCAAAGAGTTTAAGAGTGGAGAAAACGAAAACTCATCTCTCAATAGTTTTAAAGGTAGTTCTGATGATGACTCAGACGTTGACTTTGAAGATTTGCAGACAATAGTTCCGCATTCGCTCAAAAGAAAGTTTTTGGAGTTTTCTAAAGAGCAAATTGACAGCAATATCAACACTACCAGTAATACTATAAAGGAGTCAGCGCTTCATAAAGAGAGTCCAAAGGAAAAGATAACTAAAGAGTCAAAACGCCAAAAACACTCAAATAGCAAAACAACTCATAATAGTCGTCATTCGAATGCTAAACATTCAAATTCTACAAATTGTGGTCAAACTGAAGGATCTGTCCGTGAAACTAAAGAAAAGACTTCGAGTTTTTATTCGCCTCCATATCGGGTACACACAAGGCATTCACCAACTCCCCCATCAGTCCCATCTATTAGACCCTCTTTAATGGCGCCAAACCATAACATTCCACTACTGAACGGCACATCTGCCGTTTCTTCTGGTTTGAGATCTAATGTTCCGCTCAATGGTTTGCCACAAAACGGTTCTCCTTCGGGGCAACTTTATCCTCGTTTGCCGGGAAGTATAGGAAGAGCTGATCATCACATACGGCCCCCAATAATGCCTTCGTCTGTATATCCAAGAGCGCCTCCAATGCATAATTTTTTAGGACCGGCACATATGGAAATGTTAATGAGAATGCAATCAGGTTTTGCGGGATTACGTCACCCGTTGCCATATCCTCCGCACGCGCCCACTGGTCACCCATTTGCAAGTTTACCCAATAATTTGCATGTCAATGGAGGCCATCAAACAAGTGGGCCTTCAATAATACCGCCTTCACTACAATCTGGTTCAATGCCAACACATATGTTCCCCAATTCCTCATTATTGCCTCCGATGACTCTTATGGTTCCGTTTCCAATACCAATTCCACTCCCAATTCCGATACCTATACCATTGCTTTTTACTGTTAATAAAAATTCGGTACCTAATGATGAATCAGATACCGGTACTAAAACTGTTGTCAATAATAGTAATAGAAATGATGTGACGACCACTTCAAAGAATTGTGTGACTTCTCTGACAGGTATCGCAACTTCAAGTAAAGTGGAATCTGTTATCACAAAACTTGTGGAACGAAAGACAAAAGCGGCCAATAATAAAGTGAACCAAAATGTTAGTCATCCTAATAATGATGGTTTGGATTTGAGTCGAAAATATGTGATGAACAACACTGACCACAGCACTAATCATAATGAGTTGGTCAGTGATAGCAAAGAATCGGCTTTTCCTCAAAATCTAGTTGTCGTCTCACGTAATAAGCGATGTAATGGACTTTCCATTTCTCCCTCTCTTACCAGTGGTTATCGAGTTCAGTAAAACACTGTTCAGTTATATGCATATTGATTAATATATTGATTATTTTGTTCTATTATATGTTTATTTATTTGAAATAAACACGAATTAAGTTTGACATTCGCTGTAATCATTGTCTATATATCCGGAGCTCTCTTCTCTATTAAGATTGTGTTTCATTTCTAAAGTTTTATTCAATGTATGCTATCATTCATGTCATTCATGTAAATAAATTATTAGATCATTCATTCAGATAAATAGTAGTTATTGTTGCTTTGCAATTAATTTAATTCAAGACTATGTAGGACTCGACTCAACACTCAATACAACTCATTTACAACTCATTTACAACTCATTCACAAAAATGTGTCAAAACTTTCTCTAATGTTTTCAAATCTATTAAGTGACGAAATGCTTGAGTCTATTGAGAAAAGTTTTTAAAGTTTTGATATTTAGAATGGTATCCATAGAAACACTGAAAGAAGACTTATTTATATTTTGAGTGATTTTGAAAAATGCCCACAAATAAGCCTTTGCTTTGATTATTGAGTTAAACAATTGCCTCAAATTACAAATTATTAAATTATTTGACACATTATTACCACAACTGATGATAATTAATATGAACTTATATTTTAGTAATTATATTGAGATTAAACTGAAGTATATTTAGGTCTGCAGTGAATCAAGTTTTGGATAAGAGGTGGCTCTGATTCGTGTGTTTGGCGTTTCATAACATTCATGTCTATGATGTCTATGAATATGAAAAGAACAAAATGTCAGATAATGTCAAACATTTGTAGCCATTCATTAATTAATACGATTTATAAAAGTTTTATTAATTAAATTGTAATAAACGATGAACTGTTGCACTCCTTCGACATCACACTCATCTCATTCTTCATCTCATTCTTCATCTCATTCTTCATCTCATTCTTCATCTCGTTCTTCATCTCGTTCTTCATCTTATTCGTCGATCTCTTCTTTACAATCAGTGAAATACAGTTCAAAGATCTCAGCGATGTCTCAAGTGTTTGATTATCTGTTCATATCTTCTGCGCGTTCAATAAATTACTCGAATATAAGTAAATACAAAATAACTCATATCATAAACGCTACGATTGAAGTTCCGATCATTCACTTGAATGGCATTAAATCGATTCGTATTCCTGTAAATAATAGTTATATCAATATATTTATTACTATTATATGTTTTATTGATTTATTGTATGTTTAGGTGAACGACAAAATAGATGAAGACATAAGTCGTTATTTCGATGACGTTTCGGACTTTATATACGATGTGATGAACAATAAGGGAAAGGTTCTCATCCGTGAGTTACCTCTTATCTCACCTTTTGTTTGCGTTTATTTTATATATTTATAAATTTAATCTCATATTTCATGTGAAGACTGTATGGCAGGAATCAGTCGTTCGGCAGCTTTTGTTATCGGTATTCAAATATTTGAAATTTAAACTTAAATTGTGTTTTAATAATAATTAATTTTGTTTTAATTCTCAATCAATTGATAGCATATCTCATGAAATACACAGACATGTCTTTAAGAGATGCTTATAATTTACTGCACAAAAAGAGACCCATAGTTAAGCCAAACGGAGCTTTTTTTCGTCAGCTCATTGAGTACGAGTGGAAACTGTTGGGCAAAAATAGTGTAAAAATGGTTCACTTGGAACACATGAATATAGAAGTGCCCGACCTTTTCGTTAACGAATACAAGAAAATGGTTTTATTAGAAGCCATCGTCGCAAGAACTCGACCCACAAGAAAGTTAGACTTCGGATCAAAAGCTAATCTAATCAACTGATGGCTTATTTCACATAATTTTAAGACTTTAAAAGGTATTAATTTTTTAATCATTTTGTTTATTTAATTGTGATTTAAATACAATCTATTATTGCTATTGTGTTGAAATCGATTTGAAGATAACATTTGAATTAATTTGAAAATTTTGGTTTGAAAAGTACATTAATGTGCCGGTATATGTATTATTTGAGTCAATCAACAGAATTGCAGAAAATGTTAAGTATTACAAAATAAAAGTTGTCGTTTACTTATTCATTATTTTTATTGTTATAAAAAACAAACGAATTCACCGAATGTATAGAAGTATTGCTAATTGCAATACATATGGGTAATAGTGTTTTAGATGCTGTCCGAAAGTGTGCACTTATTATTTCATTAATTATTGTGAGCCTTAATGCCTGAATTGTCTTAAGGACTGCCTGTATTGTCAAACCTAAAGCTCACTATTAACTAAATGGAAGGCATACACACTCAAGGATGAAGTAAAACTAAAATAAGATTAAAACCCAAATAAATTTATTGCAATGATTGGTCAAATATTTTACGTTTAAACCCTATTATACATGTAGTTTAACTATTGTAGTCTTTACCGGTCTATACGGTCTATACAAAGACTATAAACATAAAATTAATTATGACTGTACTAGTATTTAAGCAGTGATTCATTTGAATATTTAAAGATTTAATAATTAATTTTATATTTATTTGTTATTTTATTTAATTTTGTTTCCAATTGTCAATAAGTGTGAGAATTTAATGTCAGAAATACAAGTATAACATGAATTTTTACAGTAAACGAAGTTTATTAATTTATAATTGATTTCAGATTTTATAAATTGTGTCAAATTAATTTAAAACTTTTAATTTTTTAATCACAACTTAAATTTTAACATTTTTACAAACTCCAGACACTAGTGTTTCGGGTGCTTTACAGCTACCCTTCAAGTTGCCAATGATGAACAGTAGCTGTAAAGCACTCGAAACACTAGTGTCTGGCGTTTGTAAAAATTCTAAAATTCAAGTTGTGATTAAAAAATCTAAAGTTTTAAACCAAGTTTATTAACTTTAGACAAGTTTATTCATTGTGTAACTCATAAGATACACAGATAATGAATAAAAAGTGAGAAAAACTTTGCTATAAGTTAACTATTTTTACTTTTATTTAAAAATTGCACAATTTTCTCAGTTTGTCTTTATTCAAAGGTTTTCTTGAAGACTGTAGTGATTAATAGTATTTATTATATATTTTAAAATTTATTTGTAGTTCTATTTATATTCTAAGAATAGCTAAATTATAAATCATTCAGATCTAGTTTGAAATAATAGTATTTTTACTTAAGCCAAAAATACTTCAACTAAATTATGTTATTTTTCAGTTTAATTATAAACTCAAAAGTGAAACTGTTGTGAAAAGTGGCGAAAAGAAGTCATTATTTAACACTCTAGTCATTAATTATTAAAAGACTGAATTATAAGAAAAAGTATCAAATTGTGAAAAATGTATTTCTATCCAAAAATAAATATTAGAATCTTTTGTTTTTTAGAAACTTGTTTTTGTACATCATTTTATTATTTATTAAGATTTTCAGAAACTTTCTAATTATTATTTTTTCCTCTATTGAAAATTTGAAAGACGTTTCATTAATTGGTATTTTTTTTTCTTTAAAAGTCTTTTATTAAAACTAAAATAACTATAATTTTAGTGGTTTTCATATTTTGCACAACTGTTAAAATACACGAATTAACTAAAAAGCGTTTTACGAATGGCAAAAATGATAAAAGTTTATTAAAAACTTAGTCTAAAAAATGATTTTGTGATTTGTTATTAAACTTATATTTAATTATTATATTAATTTTACTAAATCTGAAAGTATTTATGAAAATGATTGTCAAATAATATTTTTTATAATGTAAAAAATAAATTAAATTTTAATTTTTGTTTATTGATCAATTTATGATTCACTTAACTAATTATAATTAATAAAACCAATAAAACAATGTTACTAAATATTGTGCTTTAATTTTAAGTCACTGTCACTTCTCTTATTCATATACTGTATATGTTGTGTTATAAAGTTTTCTTAATTACATTGGCGTCTTATTTGAGAAACAGGGCATCCAGAATGTGACACAGTTTTAAATAGTTGTCCGCCACTACAGAACGTATCACCGATTTGTTGTTCATAAGCCTTCAACCAATTCATTTCACATGATTTACAATTTATTTTAGAGTTATTCACATTTTGCCAAAATGTTAATTTGTTTTCAGGATTTGAACTGAGAAATGGGCCAAAAATGGATTCATTCAAATATTTAAACGGATTGTAATTAAGAATTAATTCTACCCCTCGATTGACTCGATTGAGAAAGTTTTCTTTGAAGCTATTTTCTAACAAATTATTTTCTGATAAATCAATGAATAGTTTGTTACGATTGGTCCCATTTTCAAATTCAAAAGCATTCGAATCTATTTCTTGTAATTGAAGACAACTTAAGTCTGAAAAAGCGGTTAATGAAGAAAAAGAAATTACACGAAATAGAAATAGTGGTTATATTGAAACACAGTTAAGAAAATATTTAATGTATACCTAAATGTACTAAATTAGGCAAATGATAGAACGCGCGTCTCATCACTTTCTTAATGGGCGAGTGAGTGCATAATGAATCAAATGATATTCGAGTCAAGTCTCTCTGCGAACCATTGAAAGCATTTTCAGGTACTGATGAAAGCTTAGTATCACTCAAACGAAGTGACCGTAAGTTAATCATACGTGAAATGACTGCGAATATATTATGATCTGATAACTTGTTTTCACCACTGATTTCGAATCTGATTATATTGTGCTCAATATTCTCGAAAGCATTTTTATGAATAACTTGCAATCGTTTGCAATTATGAAATGTTATAACTTTGAAACTAATGTTTCTTAAAAAGTTTTCACTGATTTCTTCCAGAGAATCACTTCTAACATATAATTCATCGAATGTTGTTTCATTTGCCTCTAATTTATGACTTAATAAGTCAAAGACCTTCGATAGCTGTTCACTTTCACAACTAATCCATTTTGCGTTCGGTCCGTAATCGCATTCACATCCATAAGGATTTAGTAGTGCTTCGAAAGGACACGAAAGACAAATCACTGTTTTTAAAATAATTACAATTAATGAGAGAAACATTTTTATTTTGTTGTTTTTACTCATTTCAAAGTCTAGATATGAGTTTATAATAACTTTATTTTATAAATTTTTTGCTTTAAATGTCAAAAGCCTGTAATGAGAGAAATGGAAACAAATGTAAAACTAATCGTTTGGCACACGTTTAGCATCTGTTCCTACGTTATTGAAGACAATTTACATAAAACCAATTTTTTATTACTGCTATCAATTTGATCATAATATATAAGAATACAAGTGCAACTATGGGTTACCTTAAGATAAGGTATTCTATTACTCAATTTATTTTATCATCAAATATTGGTTGGACTTTGAATTAAATAGTTTTGCAATTTATTTGACAGATAATTGTCTTGACTCTAGATATATATCGTTTCTAATAAATTAATAAAGAATTTATTTTTGAAACACTTCGCATATTTGAATACAAACACTCATATAAATTATATATTGTAGCAATACTTCGATTAGAAACTTATAAAACTTTTACAAATTATATTACATTTAAAGGTAGATCAACACAAACTTTTTGTCAACTGATTTATAGTAAAATATAGAAGTTTTATATTTAAAAAATTATACAGATTTCATATCAAACAAATCAATAGAATACTCATTCGGATTATTTTCAAATTTTTTGAATTTTTAAAAATAAAATATGTTTAAGTCTTTCAAATACTGTTTGGCAATGAGGAGCATAGGCTCAGACTCAGCCTAGGCTAGAAGCTTGGCTCGAGGGACTTTTTTGGTTTACTATGAGGTACTTTTGATGCTTTTGATAAACTATGAGGTGAAGCTTGGCTCATGCTCAGGCTCACTATTTTGGAGTCTATGCTTCCTTAATTACTATGAGGTCTCGATTTTTTGAAATTTTTATGAACAATTAATCCAAGTCCATGTAATACATATTTTACTTCAATTTTGTGAATTAACATTTCATGGACAGCAATGGATTAAGATAACACGCGGATCAAAACACCTGAACTGCCCAAAAGATTTACTTCCGAAAGAGCAACATTTAAAGAGCAACAATTAAAAGAGCAACAAATAAAAAAGCAAAAACCATAAGAGCAACAAAATTTTGATGCTTTAAAGGCTATTATTGATATCAATTCACTAGGGATTTATTAACAGGTGTAGAACATACAGGAATGTAAAACTTAGGGTTCTACGTAAAAATATCGCTTATTAAATTTATGAAATTAACGTTTTTAATATTTATGATTTATGTCTAAAATAATTTTTAACAAGAACTATAGCTTTCCCCTTGGCGGCGGCTACCCCTGAGCGTATAGTTGTGTTAACTGTAAATTTTAATTTTTGATTAAATCAATTGCAATATTCAATATTTAGTAAAAGGATATCTTATGTTACATCAGATAATTTAATTTTACAATGAATAACAGATATTAAGTTTCTACGATATACAGCATTGTAACTGAATTTTTTAGCGCGATCTAAAAAGAGCGCTTATAGATTTGTTTTGTCTGTCCGTCCGTCCGTCCGTCTGTCCGTCCGTCTGTCTGTCCGTCCGTCTGTTGCCAAATAGATCTCAAAAACGGTAAGAGCTATCAAAAAACTGATTTCACATTCATGATCAGC
>JAQGAM010000852.1:0-10953 GCA_034697665.1 Nanhermannia comitalis
GATCTACTTTGGATCCCCTACAGGGTCTTGAGCTATGGCATCAAACCATATCATCCGATCCCTTACTTTTTATGCAATATTACTTCAGAGAATGATTTTGAAACATTATTTTATACTTTTCTAGTTTGAAATTATATTAAATAAACTTCACTCAACTTTACTTATCATTCAAATATTTTCAAATACTTGGGCCTTAAACTGTTTTTAAACGTTTTAAAAAAGTATAAATCTATGTTTTCTTTAATAGAATTAAAATATCTGTTTTCTTTTATAACATTAAAACCAAGTTCATTATCAATATTAAAGTTTGTTAAACTTAAAAGAGTTATTGCGACTTAAAAGGAACTTTTTATTATTACTGTATTTGTTAATTTGCGTCAATAATTGAGTTAAAAATGATTGAAAAACTTTAATTTGATTGCTTTTAACCAAGTCTATACAGGTATACAAAGTTAGACATTGTATTGTATTTACACATTAATTAACTTAAACAAAAATAAAATGATGAAGAAATAAATTTAAAAAAAAGTGATTACATTTTTAATATACGTTTTCTATAGTTTTACGGATTTTATTTCACAATTAAAACACTTATATAATAATTAATAAATATATAAAACTATTAACTAAATAAAAACTTCTATGAATATAAAATCAAATCAATTAGACTTAATTATTGTATGTTAGCTTTTATGAGCTCTTTCCAAATGAAATTTCATGGCTTGTCTCGACTGAAACTTATTGGAACACTGAGGCCATGAACACAGATAAGGTTTCTCTCCGGTGTGTTTCAACATATGAGCCTAACGTTTCAAAATATATATAAAGATCACAATTATAATAATGTAATTATTAATTGTTTAAATAGCGAAGTACCTTCAAATGGTGCGATTGTCTGAACTGCCACTCGCAGTGAGGCCACGAACACTTGTGCGGCCTCTCATCGGTGTGTGTCTTCCGGTGAGCTCTGACTCCTTGAGGATACCATGACTTGTATTCACCTAATTATAAAAAAACAATTATTCGCATGAATTAATTGAAAACTAAATCAATTAAAACTTGTATTAAAACTATATGTAAACTATTTATTTGTATATCAAGTTTTTCTTATCAGCAAAAGTAATCATTAAGTTTAAAACGCATATTAATTGCTGTCATTATTTTTAAAAAATAGAGAAAAGCATTTCTACATCAAAATAAAATTATTAAAATATAAAATCAATGTAAAGCTAAAGCACAAGTGTAAGCCTCACATCCGGGCCAATCACACGCATAATTTTTGTTTCCGTGAGTCTCTCTGTGTTGGTCCAGATTTTTCTTGACAGGGAATCGTTTTTCACAACCGGGCCATTCACAGGCGAACAGTCGCTCTCCTGTGTGTCGCCACATATGACTCTTGAGGTCAAACTTTGCCCTAAACACCGAATCACATCCCGGCCACGAACACGGGAACCGCTGAACTCTCAGACACTTATCGCCTGAACCGTTGTTCACAGGTTTATGTCGAGTGGCTATTAGTCGACGAACTTTTCTCAGTTTTTTATTTATTTTACTATTATTCGGATTATTATTATTTATGTTTAAATTGTTTTGCTTTTGATCTTCTTTACTATCATTTATCTCAGCATTTTTTCTATTATTAGCCTTTGTTTCAAAATCTTTGTCCAAATCATTATTCTGTTGAATAAAAAAATAAAACTTTTCAAAAAAGACATCGAAAAAGAGACAAAAGCTTTACTTGTTTTAAACATAAATTAGTTTTAACCTAAAAATAAAGTCAAATATTATTTAAATAAAAAGTTACGTAAACTTTAAACTGGAACTCACATTATTATTAAATTGATTTAAACAAATGTTTGCATTTTGAGCATTGATTTGACTATTACTACAATTATTAAAATGCGTGAATTGAACAAACTTTTCCATAAGTAAATTGAATTTAATTCTATTAGTGATCTCTGCACTACATTTGCACTCATTTACAAACGATACCAAAATTGTTTTCATTTCTTCCATCATTTCATTGAGTCTTTTATTACTTATTCTCAATTCAATTAGTTCTCCGCTCAAATTGTGATCCATTTCTTTGTTATTATTTATTAATTTGTCGGTAAATTAAATAATTAATAAGTTTTTGCCGTTTATATGACATCAGTTTTTAAAATGTTTAGAAATGTTTGTTTACAGTTTGTATTCATATAAACTATTTGTAGACAAAACACATGCTTTTGCTATCAATTCAAACGATAAACATATTATTAAATATATTGTTCAATAACTTAACTCTCGTCTCAATTCAAAGCGCTTTTGGAGATTCAAAATAGCAAAAGGACTTCAATTTTAACATAAATACGTATTCATTAATATATATGATATGTTTATATTATTTCATAATTTCTTATTATATAAGAAATTATTAATATTTAATTCATAAAAAATAATATTAACTTAAAGACTGAGAAATCTGTAGTAAAGCTGAAATACTTTATAAATAGAGTTTATATGAAAAATAACAGATGACTCCATAGTATGTCATTTAATACAAACTATTTGTATCCAATCTAATAAACAGAATATTCTGTGCCATAAACTCTTTGTAAGTTAAGGTTCAACTTGAAAGCTATAAACTATTTGCAAAAAACCATTTTATTTAAGCAAATAATAAGAATTTAACAAATTATTACTCAATTAGTTTTCTTAAATTACTTTTAGCCATAGAAATAAATTTATTAAATTGTTTTTTTGATACTTTTTTCAAATTTTTCGGAGGTTTTAATTCAAAATAGAACTGTTTGTCTCCTAAAGCGGCGCCTTTTCTATAGAATACAACAATACCCAAAACCATCAAAATCACAAATATATTAACTATGACTGAAAATAACCAAATCTTTATTTTTATCGATTCTTCTTCTCTATTCTGCAACTGTTCAAAAAGTAATAAAAGTTGGGATAAGTCTTTGATCTCAATTTTAATAGGATTTTCCATTTTTCAAGTTTTTCTTATTAACTCTTTTATAGTCCAAATGTTGCCTAAAATTCAAATTATATGATACTTAATATTCAAACATTTATAACCGTTTGAAACTTTATTGAATCCTGTGTTGAATATGCTATTATTGAACAACTTATAAAAACTTTAAGAATAAGACACGAGATTAGATTCAATTGTTGCCAAATTAACAAGAAATTGTGTTTCGATGATAAATACCTAACAACTAAAAAACTACAGCTCGTTCAATTATAGTGAAAATTCGATCATGAACACTTAATACCAATACCAGAAATATTAAGGCTATTTATTTATATCCATTTCCTTCTGAAACTAAAGACAATTAATATCCATTTTAAATGTTTAGAGAAAATCAAAATATTTTTAGAAATTAAATGTAGAAAATTATTTGAAACAAAATGTTTAAAATTTAATACAATGAATGAAAACTGACGAGTAATAGGTTATTGAACTCTAATTTATTTGCACGAATTGGTTGCTTATTTGTAATATATATCGAAACTTTCCTTTTATTTGAAACAATAGACATCAGATTTTGCAAAGTTGCCAAAAAAACAAGTATTATTGTTGAATAACAGTTAATTTTTGAATAAACTATTAAACTTTTACCTAAGATTCTCTTTCAATATTTTTTAATAAAATAAAAGTTTTAGTTCTTTAATAGTTTAGTTATGAAGTTGAATGACAGAGAAGTAAGAGATAAATGCATAAATTAAATAAAACTAAACTATTAAATGCACATTAAATTTATGAAATATTTGTCATCATTACACAGGTAATGGAGATGAATGACAGGCATTTTTAAACTATAGCATACATTACAACTAAAAAGTGAGAGAAACTCTTATGATTAGTTGATTTTATGTGTTGCACAAGTGGAGCAGAAATTGAAACAACAATGAAATTCCAATAATAACTAATAAGATTGAAACATGAATTTCATTAAACCAGAAAAACTATGTCAAAGAATAGTCATAAATAAAATCGAAAGGTAAACAGTATTTACATCAAAACAATTTATTAATTGCTTATTTCTCATTTCATATACGAATAAAGGGAATAAAGCAGTGTTTATAGAGTTTGCAAAGTCATCATCATTGACAAGAAAATTATCAACTATTTAACTGTAGTGAAAATGTCTATCATTACTGTATTCAATTACTAACTTTTGTATTCTTAATATTTACAAATCATTTATTTATTTCCACTAAAAACTGGCTGAAACGCAAGATATTGAGGAGAAAGATGACAAACCTCTTAATAGGGTTAAAGAAGAAGGTATTAACGATTCCGTACAACGTGTTGAACGTGTTTTTATTTGGAAGTGTTGTGGAAAGTATTGTATTGTTCCCACTAAACCTATGGCTAAAATAACAAGGATTTTGCTCATGATATTCAACTTTATTTTATGGGTTTGTATATTAATGCTTACAAATTCTTTGTAATTAATTGTTTTGTAATTAATTGTTTTGTAATTAATTGTTTTGTAACTGTAAAATGCATTTTACGAAAACATTTTCGTTAACATATTCGCTAAACTAATTTGTTGAATAGACTTTCATATATTTAAATAATAAGACAGTTATATTTTATGCAATTAAGCTATAATGCAAGCAAAAATACAAACCCTATTTATCTAAAATTTAATCAAAATTTGTATTAATCTTTTAGATTTTTAGTTTTTGTTAGTTTGTGTTTAAAATTAATTAATCAGATCCTAAGGATTGTTTGTTTTTATATCATAATAATTGTTAACATTAATATTAAAGCTGTTTGGATGGACTATTTGTGGTATAGGTATTTGGCTGATAGTTGACCCTAAATCTTATGAGCCCAGCAGATTCATTGATACAAATAATGTAATACAAGCGAGTTATATGATGATTGTTGTCGGCGGTATTATTATGTTTCTTGGATTACTCGGCTGTGCGGCCGCTTTCACAGAAAAATCATTCCTATTAACGGCAGTTAGTATTTTCTACAATTGGATAATTGATTATAAATTTGAATAATATTTTAATTTGATAGTATGGGGTTATTCTTCTCATTCTTTTTGGATTACAAGCGGCGATAATAACTTTAGGAATATTTCATGGATTTGGCGAACCAGTAAATAATTGTTCAGATATGAAGTTTTCTTTTATTTGATAAGAATTTAAATTAAATAGCTCTACAACTTTGCGTATCGAGAACTGATTGCTGAGATGCAGCAGTACCAGTATGACGACGAGGCCAGACGTTTTATGGACTTTTTCCAAGTAAAAGTATGAAATTAATTCATTATTAATTACACTTACAACTGGAGCCAAAAGGTTTAATAGTTTTATTTGGTAGTGTTAGCTCTCATTTATATTATAGCTTATAGTCTATTAAGTTTATGTGATCTCATGCTGCAAAGTAATAATAAATAAATAAAAATTCACAGTTAGACTCAAAATTACGAGACATAAAAACAATTTATTTCTCGTATTTCATTAATGAGGTTATATAACTACAGGATATAAACATAATATGCTGCATATTTTGGTCAAAATTATTTAAAATCCAGTAAAGGGTAACTATCTCAAGACCTTTATATATCTTTTAAAGGGCAATAAAAACACGCCTTAATATTATTAGCCGTAAAACCATTTAAGCACATAATTTATCACAACATTTATATACTTTTTTTAATTGTTATCGCATTAATATTTTCAAACCAGAGTCAAACTTATATATCAAAGTAGGAAAAAATGTACTGCAAAAAGATTAAAAAATAATGAAAATTTTATTTATTATGTAATAAACCAATTTAGCTGAGATGTTGTGGTGTCGCTTCGCTTAATGACTATCAGAAGTATGGTATGTCTATTCCCACTTCATGTTATCTCACAGGAACTCAATTTCTAAATCAGAAGGTGATAAAAATGAAGTTTTATTAATGTTTTGATAATGTTCTGCACTTTTACTCAATTAATATTCAAAAATATTAATCAATTTTTTTATAGGGCTGTGCTCTGGCTTTGAGAGAATTTCTTGAACTAAGGACTGGTATAATTGGTTTGTTATGTTTAATCGCAGCCATCATACAGTTAATTCTTATCGCATTAACTTTAATACTATTTTGTACAAAAAAGAATGATTACATAAGATGATTGATCTCTTCTTGTATTGAATTGAAAGATCATCAACTTTTCCTTAAACATGAAAACAAAATTTTGTATTGTATTTCTACTACAAATAAATTAAATGAGAACGTTTTTTTCTAACTCATTGTTAGATTCGTTAATTTGGAAAGTAATTTATTTATTATTGAGATCCTAATCAAATAATATTTTAATAGCAAATGAACTGCAAATAAATTTTTGCAATATATTTAATTTAAATATAAATACCGAATACAGAAAAGACTTTTTTAAAACTGAGTTATTTCTGAAAATCTTTTATTAAGCAATATATCAGAGAAGAGCTTAAAATTGAGTCGCATAGCTTCCAAAATATCAAATTATTTATCTAATCGTTTTAGGTCAAAGTTTAACTTATTTTTGGCTCTCTTCTAAAATTTTTAAGCTGAAAAGTGATAAAAAGACCGTCTGCTTAATAGTAACTCAATTTGTAACATTTTATGTTTAACGCAATTTTTAAAATAAAATAAAGATATTTATAATTTTGTTATAATTTTGTTATAACACATGATTTTGCATAAAATATCTTTAAAAGTGAAAACAATAATTTTTTTATAAATTTATAATTAATTAAAAGCGATGAAATATTTGAGAGAAAGTACTCATAAATTTTAATTAACCGAATAGTGAAACTACAAAGTTTGCACAAAAATACTTGAATTAATTTCACATCAGTTACTCTAAAAATGTGCTGATTTATCATAATTCTTACCTTATTGATAGTGCTATAAAATAGAGATTAAGCTAATCATTAACTGATGCATTTTTGTGGGAACTCCTACTTGAACTTGATTTCTAAATTAAAATATTTTGGTTATTATTATAGATAAGCAGATAAGTGCCGGTAAGAGCGTCATTTAGTTTTATCGATTACGTAGTTATAATACAGTTTCTTTGAAAACAATTTCCCCAAATATTATTTGACTCAAATAGAGAACAGTTTGATTTTGTTCAAAACTGTTTCAAGAGGTGCACATAATTTAACATTTGGTGACAGCGGCTAAAAAATTAAACCCAAATTTTAAGAATTACATTGATATCTATGAGAGAAATTGAGATTTCGGTTTATTGGTAGGCTTTGGAGTTTGAAATTATTATAATCAGAACATTAAATGCTTATATGCATACAAAAGTTTTCAATAGACAAAAGCACCTCCACTAAGAATTTTGAGCAAATTATAAATTAAATTGAGTAAGGTGAATCTCAGGGATTGGGAAGACACCGTTTTTACCTTTAAGGTTAGAACTTAATTGATTGCATGATAAACAACATGTTATTCTCAGATTGAAAGGGTAGAAATTATATTTCCAGGGCTTCACATAGTTTTTCATTTGACATTGAATTTATTTACTGCGAGTCTCAATGCTTTGACAAAAATAGTTTCTTTGTTTTAGATTATGATAATAGCATTGCAGTATTTAAAGTATCAAAATATATTAATCAAACTTATAAGCCCAGGAATAACATCTAAAAACATAGCCGAAGGTTAACTGCTTGTTGGCAAACATCTCGCTTCCATCCGAGCATTTCAACAATTTTATTATTCTATGAAATAAAGTTTCGCCGATTTTCCTAAACTTTTAAATCATATTTATTATTGTTATTGCTTTTTATTTGAGAAAACTTTTTACATTTATCAGTAATAGAATTAGCATTATATCCCATTTTACACAAACAAAGCCCATATTCGTCACAAACTCTATTCAAATCATATTTCTGGCAGTCTTTGTCGGAATCGCAAACACTTTTAGCCATACATTTATGTGAAGTATACTCATATTTATAAAACTGCTTACAACTGCACAAATTTTCTCGACAAACTCTGTGCGAATCCTTTAGTGTCCAACAGTCAGAATCTTGAATACAAGGACTGCCAATCATTCTTAAAATCATACACTTATTTGTAATCAAATCTTGTCCGAAGCCATTCTCGCACTTGCAGTTGTCATATGCGTCACAAATGCGATGCGAATCATAGCTCTGACAGTCTTTATCCAAACGACAAGTGAAATATTTGCACTGATTGTTGATATAATCGAAATAATAGTTTGGTTTACACTGACATTTGTTGTCTACACAAACCCTATTATTATCGCTGCCTAAACCACATTCGCTATTGTCAATGCATTTGCCATTGATGGAGGAAATTTTGGGTTTCGCGTTATTATAATTAATAAAATTCATATTATCTGTCGTGAGAATTGCCATCTCAATAACAATTAATAAATTGCATATCAAATATATATATAATAGAAAATTAATACCAATTTTAACGCCCATTTTCTTTGACATTTTTTTAGATAGTTATTACGGAAAATGTTGTTTTGAAGAAACTGTTAAAGTTTATTAACTTTTATGATTACTTCAGTATTTTGTTATTAAGTTATGAACTCATGTGAGAACTTTATGTACAGGTAATACTAATCGTCGAGTTTTTATTGCACTTCAAACAACATTTTTTTATAGCTTTGTGAATTTTGAGATAACATCACTCAATTGGCTATCATTTAATTCTTGTTTCACAATTGTTTAGCAAAAATATGAGTTACGCTTATAGTAAGATTAGATCCTTTTATCTCGAGTTTATTTTTGATATTAAATACATTACAAGTAAGAGAAGTATGTTATTAATATCTTTTACGAATTACGTTTAAGAAATACCGATAAAAATTATTTGTATTTTTTATGCTTAAGTAACTTATCTCTTACATAATAGTAGCTTTGTTGGAGTCCTGTTGGAGTCTACATTCGGGTCCACATTTCTATTAAACTTAATCCTAATGCCAAAAGATTAGAAATTGTTTTAATGATATTTAATGTTGTGAAAGAGGAACAAAATTAGAATTTAAATTTTTCACTTAAATAATACTAAGTCTTGTATGTACTGTAAGTTCTTCTCCATAAACCTCTCCTTATATTATTTGACCACTTTTGAAGTGTCGTATCCAGAAATTTTTGATTAGGGAGCCATACTTAGGAAAGATATGACAATTTTTAAAAATTGATACAGACATATAATTAATGCCTGGAAATTCTAGGGAGCATTTGCCCCATGACTGGATACAACTGGGATACAAAACTTGTCCGTTTGTCTCGTTCATCTTTGTCCGTCTTTTACTCCCTTGACTTGGTATGCACTATAGGTTATAGATTAATATTAGGTCAAAAACCTGAGCTTGAAACTTGCCTGAGCTGAACTGAGCTTGTGTTCAAAAACCTTTGAGCTGCACTTTTATTCATAAGGTCACAACTGGAGCCTGAGCCGCGCTTCTGAGCTTATAAAAAATAACAAATACGAGTTTCAATTCGAATATGTATTTATTTTAAATAGTACCAGAAATATACAGTATGTTAAATATTTAAACACAAATAGATTAATTATTTTGATCATATTAATCTTTCACTATTTAATGTTAATTGTAAATTAACACGCCTTTTGCATTCAATTGCTTTCTGGAGCATAAACTGACGTTCAGTTGAGCTGAGCTTAAAGCTCAAACTGTGAGCTTTAAGCTTGAACTAGAGCCGCGCTTCTGCTTTATATACTGAGCTTCAATCTCATTCTTCAAGCTCATAAAAGCTCAAAATTGACCTCGAAGTGCAGCGCAGCTCAAAACTAGCTTAAGCTCGGGACTAGCTTATGTCCAGGCTAGCTGTATATGGTTGCAGCTTTGTAATCATATAAGGGTTGGAAAATAAATTAATATTTTGTTGATATTGTATAAATTTCAATTGGAGGTTCATATTAATATTTAGAAATATTAGTTTCAATTATTTGCTTGCTTCACCACTTGAAGCTATTTGACTTATATATCATCCTTATTTCTATGTTGTTTTATATTTATTTAATCAATCCCTAACGTCTAATTTATTGTCGTAATATAAATTAGCACTTATTTTATGCACTAGCACTTTTAGCACTTATTTTATGAAATGCACTAGCAAACTTTAATTTTCATTAAACAGAAGTTTATAAAAAAGAAAATTTCTTAATTTTCGAAGAGAAATAATCACTCTTAAAAATATTTCTAAAAATTTTCGAACTCACTTTACTAGTCTAATCCCAATCCAATTCAGCTGAATTAGAATATTCAGTACAGGTAACTGGTATTACATAAAATTATACTAAAAACAAAATGTTCTATACTTAATTAAATTATTATTCATTTTGTGTTATGTAATACACAGTAAATATATTATTATAATTTTAAGAATAAAATAACATATTTTTTGCCAAATCCGGTTAAAGCTATCTAACAAACTTGTAAGCTTACACGGTTAGTATTGATAGTTTCATTTGTATTAATTGGATAATATTGAGATATGTTTTCATTGACAATAAGCCTGAATGTTAATAAATTTCAATCTTTGTTCTCACGAATTACTTATTCACTTCATAAATTCCTCGAATATTGCTTCCGGAGAGAATATTCTGGAAGAATTTATTAAGTCTTGTCTAACAAAAAAAGATCATGAGTTACCACGCGATCAAACTGTGATCTAATACTTGTTATATAAGTTTCTAGATTTGAAAAGAATAATATTTATTATGTATATTATTTTCAAGTTAAGGTTTAACATCTGAGAATTTACAACAAATTTATGAAAATCTCACTTAAATATAGTGTTCAATATTAAAAATGGTATAAAAATTAATGTTCGTATTCATGATTAAGAGTTTGTATTATACGTTTTGAATTATCATTAGTTTACAATTATTCCATATTAGATCAATGGTTATGAAAGTGACTGGAATGATAGGGAAAATGGGACTAAGC
>JAQGAM010000853.1:0-10951 GCA_034697665.1 Nanhermannia comitalis
CATTCGCTGTGCTCTACACTCAGACTTTCCATATTTTTGTCCAAACTTTTACAGGTTTCTCAACAATTGCCGGAAAATATCAATCATAATGTGCTTTCATATCCGTCTTCTATTAAGACCAAAAGATCTGTCAAATAAACAATTTATTGAACAAGAGCTCAATCGAGTGTCACATTAGTACTTAATTGTAACCAAAGATAAATTGATTGCAATAATAATTGTTATCAATTATAGGTGAAAATGTAGACATTATGTTCTTATTACTGATTGACTCAACTATTATAGGAAGTCAGTGCAGATTGATCTTAAATGAAATATTACATAAAATACTTTAATTAACTCTTCGCCTTTAGGAATGTTTTATTTAATTGATTGGTTTGAGATTAATAATAACATTTAATATGAATCACGATAATTATGTCATTGATGGCACTTTCCTGAAGCTTTTGGATATTTTATTGGATTCAAGAACTCTTAACATATAATCAAATTATGACCCAATACTAGTATAATCAAACATTATATGATATCTCTATAATGAATGAAATAGACAACTGAATATCAATAGAAGTGTATAGATATTGAGCTTATTTTGAATCTGTTATACCTGAGTTAGAGCTTATCTTAATCTACTAAAAGAGACTAATCTTAACTTAGCGTTGAACTCATTTAAGCTAATCTTACGAAACTGTTTTCACAATTAAAATATTAAATAACAGTTTAGTGTCAATAAAATCAAGCAAAAAGTGTGGATATGAGATCATTCAAATTGATATTGTAATCCAAGATCAGACAACACTTAATAATCCCATAATTTATATACAGGATTAAGAAATGTATGCAATAAATCAAAATTGCTTATAAATACATTTAATTTACTTTCGAATGTATTTTTTGCCTCTAACGAGTCTCTAACGTGTTTCGTTTAAATTCATAACGAGCTGTTCTCAACGGAATTTGATTTGATTTATTAAATATAAAAAAATGTTAAATTTGAAAAAGAGTTGAATAAAGTGGTCATTCACCAGATTTGGGATCGGAGTGTAAAATAGAAGGTTTAACCTTTTAAGCAAAGATATATGTTATTTAATAAGTTAATTAAGTGGATATATGCTAATCAATGCTGAAAAACAAAAAGTAGCTGAACAAGTGGTGAACATCATTTTGTAAGTAAATCATCACATAATACCAATTCATTCATCCTTCAGGCGTTTCATGATTAAGATTTCTTTCTTTTAATAGAGAGAATCATAATTTCATTGGTTTTAACGTTCTGTTAAAACTCGAGATAATTATTTATTATCTTTTCTTAGGTCTCCTTTTCGAAAGGGTTTAGTAATGCGCTCGAAAAGAAACGTTTATCTGTAGATTATTTTCGAAAACTCAATTTCACGACTGTTTAAAAGAGTTTTCAGCTCTAATTTCAAGTAATGATAAAGAGATTTTTTTCTTATACTTCGCTTTATTTAGAGTTGAGATTCTGCTCATATTTTTTTAGGATGAATCGATAGTGTAATGTTCCAAATAAACATTATTCCAAACTAAATAATCAGTTAAGCCCGTATATAATTAAGTACTGGATGCACAAAAATAGGGCGTTTGACTCAGTTAAACAAAAGTCTCAATTTCTTACCATGGAATTAAATTTTTAACCCCTTTTAGAGTTTTTATCTCTACATAGCATTGGCTTATCTTAAAAATTCAAATATTTGTTTCAATTGATCATTAATAACCATTAAAAGATAAATTTATATATTTCAATCATTTACAACATTGTAAAGGAAATAGCACTCAATTATGGACTAATTACGCAATTTTTATTATACATGTTAGTTACTCATATATCTTAAAATCACACGTGTTTCTTGAGTCGAGTAAACTTTTATAGGAAATAGTTTGTATTTAATTTCAGCAATATTTTAACGAAGGATCACTTTATAAAAAGCCCACTTTTCATAAGAATAATTCTCTCGCAGTCAGCTTATTAATCATTGAATTTTTCTGAGCATAATCTCATGGTATCGCTTGCCTCTATGAACTTCATTGTGAGGATAATCCCTTCAAAATTAATGTCTTTCTCAACAAGTTTATAATTTTTTTAAATTATCATCATTTTTAGTGACAATAGATTTCCAATTAATTGGTTTATATATTTAATATTAATATAACTCCAAAGTTTTATAAGGGCTTCAAAGAAGTTACAAACATCAAAGACATACCTCACGGATATTTTTTTATTGTCAACCAAAACACGTTCAATATATAAACCAAAAGTAAACAAATAAAACAGATTTTTGAAGTAATAAATTAGAAGAAGACCTCAACAAATAACATTATCGGAACCCAACATCTCGACTAACATAAGTTGTTGTTTAGCAGTAAACTAACTGACTAATAATTAGCTAAATTTTAACATACAGTTCGAACTTTATAATCGAGACCATAATAATACAGTATTGTTATAACCAAAACCCTGAGGTTTAATACCTTTTGCTAAAATCATGTATTAATTAAATTTTGATTTTGTTTTGTCTTTCCTGAGATTTTTACATAAAATAAAAATATCATAAAAGGCATATACTTTTCAACTGCATTTAAGGGTATTAAATCAAACAATTATAATGTTTAACAGCTTAAGTTTATTCTTGAAAACGAGATAAATTTAAAAATCTGTTAAATAATAGCAAGTCTTGTGCTATTATTTTTGTTTGACTTCAATTGCAAATAAGAGTTTTCTTATTTTTGTTGAACAATATTCTATATTTAAAATTAACATTAATAGTGAAAATAACTTTTAAGACTACAGGTAGTATTAAAAATAATGCATGAATTCATTTAATTTCAACTAACTTTCACGCTTTTTTTCTACAGTACGAGAGAATATTTTAAGAAACATTGACCAGAGAGTGATTTGCTATTCTAAAAATATTCACATAAAATCAAATTTCTCCTATAGCTAATGCGTGTCAATATCTTTTGTTTTTTTTTTGCAGTAACAGTGAAGAGCATAACTTTCTTGATATAACTTCTAAATGAGGGGCCAAAGTTATACGAGTTTAAAGTTCAACTCGAGACTGTATTTCATTTTTTCACTGTATATGTGGGTTGAAACTGAAGTTTTTGGGGCGTATAAAAGTTATTAAAGGTCAGTGGGGGTGAATTGTATTGCTTTAATTTATTCATAGATGATACTCAAATAATTGGTTTGTTCTTAATCCTTATTTATTTTAAAACTATATGAGCTTTTAGGATAAGCTATTTAACAGTTCAATAAATGATTTTATTTAAAAAATTTATGGACTTTTATTACTTTTTATTTGAAGACCATCCTAAAGTTTTTCTTCAAATCTAATGAATCTCACCATTTATTGTATAAATAATATGTTTAGTAATACTTCTCTAATTACAAAATCCTATGTTATTTGAGTAGAAGTTTATTTTTGAATCAAAAGTCGAGACATTAATTTAAAAACTTGCAAAACAATACATTAAAGGCAGATCATAAAAATCGAAAAACATATGAAATTCAAGTTTTTAAAAGTTTTGGGAAATATGAAAGAATAGTGGATATCAACGAATCCCCGCTGATTCATATCAACCTTAGAAACAGAACTGACTTGAGGTTAACCATTTCAAACTTTTGGACTCTCTATAGATTAAGATTCAATATCACTGCCGTTCGTGGGTTCTGTGATTTTATGAAATGTATTATTAAATAAGTTAAGGGTAACACTAAAGTCATACTTTGGGTCAACAGTAAACACTACTTTTGTTGCAAAACAGAAAAGTTCACTGAATTTTATTTATTAATTCAGGTATTGTTGAAATTGAAGTAGAGTTTGATATTTGATTTTGTTTGAAATAAATGGTAAAAAATAAGCTTAAATTTCCTTAAAATGAAGCCTTATTTATAAAGATGGGTCGGAATCTTCTCAAAAAATAATTAAATTAATTAAATAAAAATAAAATTGATAAGAAATCTGTCTTTAATTAAAATTTTTTAAAAATAAATTCCTTTTTCATTTGTTTTCCTCAATTCGAAGCTATACTAAAAGTTTTGAAAATAGTTACAAAATTTTTATGATTCAAGTTATGAAAAATGCATTTAATTTGCCTTTTTTGTTAAATAATAAATTTCATTTAGTGCTCATAAAAACATTGAACCACACTATAGTTAGTGATTACTTAAAGAAACTAAATATTTTCATTTCATTGATCTAGTTTTGTATTATTTTTTTATATAAATACATTTTCAAATGAGTTTTAAATTTTGAATTACCGGAAAATAAGCGTTTTTTGTATTTAAAACAATTATCAATAATAGTCACTCATTACGTTTCGATTAATGAGATTTAAATAAAACTTTGATAAATAAGTAATTCAGTTGTTAAGCGCAATAAATCAAATAATTATAAATTCAAGCAATTATTGTAATAAATAACGCATAATATAAATGCAAATCTATTCAAATTATGTGAATTTTAAAGAAATATTTTGATTTAAAGAATCAAATACATCACGAGTAAGAGTTTAGATCAAAACCACTAAATTTAGAGCAACAAAAAAATTCTAAGTCAATGCTGTACTACAAAGATTAGGATTAATTTATTTTCTATGTCAATATTTTAGGTATCTCTAAATCTTTTAGAAAACCTATTTTTTGGAAGCAATAATACTATTGAACAAAAGAGCGATTTGTATAACAATAAACGATAGTCTCGTCTATTTATTATGCAATATCACAGTTAAGTCGTTGAATAACAATTTTTACTTCTTTCGGTGCCGCCAGAAATCCAGTATCACAGTGATCCGGCTGTTCCCGTTTTGTGCCGTTATGTCGGATATGGCAAGCGTTTCGTTGGCTCATAATATTATTAGTTGCGAGTATGACTTGTTCTTTCGACTGGATATTTCTCACACCTTTTTCTTAAACCTGTACTCTCAGAGCTTTTCCTAATATATATATATATAATGTTGCTTTACTTTACTGATACCAATCACAATGATTATATGACTCCGACTACTTTAAAGTAGCTGAGCTGACTCATACTGCATGTTCTGGTATAACTGTCAAATAATTAACTTGTTTGATAAAAGTATAAGTCTTTAATTGAAACTTTAATTAATACTTTTCAAAGTTTTTAGTTATTCAAGTCATTAAGAATAAGTTGTTGTTTAAAATTAACTTTGAAAAAGTTACTATTTTTAAATTAAGCTCTGTTTTGAACACTTCTGTCATTATTGAAGAAAAGTTTTTGTATTATTTATTCAATTTCTGACAAAATGGTTATAAACTCTTCTTCTAATCGAAGTCTAAAGATCGCGATTTTGGGTTCGGCGCAGTCCGGAAAATCAGGTGAGATTTTATTTCAATTAAATTTCATAACTAAGTAATTAAAAACTTTTAATTTTATTATTTGTCAATTTTGATGCATGTTTTCTTAGTTTTGTATATGATTTGTAGATCGTTCTGTTGCCCCATTAACCCAATCTTATACTATCATATACTGTACTATCGTATTGCTGTCCGTACATCACAGACAAAGTATTACAAATAATTGTTGATCTTACGAATTGATAGTATTTGGCATTTTATCACTGCCAAAGTGGATCAGTTCCCGGTTGGATACTGACTACCAGACACTCCTTTGACATCTCTTTTTTATGTTTCACTATTACTCCTGTGATTTGTGCACTAAAACCACAAATTAGTGTCACTAATTAGTGCTTTAATAATATAGCGATCTGTAGCTCACAAATAAACCTATTTCTCTGCTAACACTCACTTTGGCTCAATTAGTTAAAACCAATCATTTTGACACTTAAATTGATTGAGTGAACTATAGTCTCAAAATAGTTCACGACTTCCTCTAAAAACAAAAGACAGCTTTTTTGTGTTTGGCATAATATATAAATCAAAGCTGAGCTAAATTTAAATAACGCATTATTCCTGATAAATATCATTTATATAAAGCAATGAATTTACTCTCTCATAAATTTGCAGAATTTCAAGATTTATTAAATGCAAATGTTAAGTGATTTCTAAATCATATTTATTTTTCGAATCACTGTTACTATTAAAATAAATAATTTAATACATAATACCTCCCTTTTAAAGAGATGAAGTAAAAAACTCATTGATTAAAATCTGATGCACACCTCTTTTTAATGTATTTTTAATAACTTTCGTACACCTTCAGACAGGGATTTAATAGTACTTCAGGGGTCCAGAGTCGCACAGGTTGAATATCTTCAAAATATGCCCCTATCGTTCAGCTATCGTTCACGTTCTGCTAATTTAATAACTGATAGTTATTTCATACAAAATATTAAGCTTTCATTCTATTAATTGACTTTGAAATTTACTTCAAAATTAAATTGTTTCAAAATTCAAGTTAAACATTGTTGACTTTGTTTGCTTTGAACACATAACTAACAAATAAATAGTTGAATACAATGTCAATAAAACTACTCATGCCTTTAAAGTCGTGAGTGTTTATAACTTTTAATTTCTTAAGAAAAAAAGTCTCTGACTTTTTTAAAACATGTTTTAAATGTTTTTCAAATTAGATTTTTTTTACGATATTCATAAAGTAATTATTTTAAGTTTGAACTTCAAATTGAAAAGAAAACTTTTTATTTGTTAGTAAATATTTTATTTCAATATACAAGTACTGTATTGTATAAAAAAAAGTGAGACACTCTATCAATACTAGTGTTTCCCATACATTGGTGTTTCCTATGATAAGTGTCACTTAAACCTTCTGAAACTTAACCCTTTATAAGTCAAAGTATTATAAATATTTAAAATATTTAATTTAATTGTGAATTTTACGATTAAATTCTTTTGATGAGAGCCGAGATTCAAAATAACTCATTATATGCTATGACTAAACTAACTTATCTATAAACTAGGTTTTCTTTGCATGTCTTTTATTCCTATCAGCCCAACAGCTTGAAAGTTGTCTTTTGCTTTAAATTTTTTCATTTTTATAATAAATCATCTTTTATCTGAGCTGATAAATGCCAAATCAATTTTGAGCTAAAGCGTGTCTATAAAGTAGCTTAAATTTGAATAAATTAAATTTTGCAAATTTAATAAATAAAATGCTTTAAATTATTTTCCAAAATTAAAATTATTTATCAAACTTACTATACAACTCTAAGTTACACAATTATACTCAAAATAAAATAGAATTAAAGTTATAACTTATAATCGAAACCAAAATTGATATCAAGATAAAAATGATTTTTTAAAATATTCAAAAACAATAATTTGATATTGAAATGGATTCAATCAATTTATTGTTTGAAAGAAAGCAGAAAAGTTGTAATAAAAGTTGAAAGTACTTTTGAAACCAAAACCAAGAGTATTACAACATATAATTGGATTTGTTTGTTCCCTACTATACAGACTTCTCCAAACTCTGAGACTCTGGGGGTCCGCTTAAAAAAATCGTGAAAATCTAAGGCGGGATAAAACTCATAGGTTTTCGAGACAATCTTTGAGAAGCTTTTCAGAAATAATATATTTAACACCGCGAATATAAACTTCTTTCTAAATTTATGAATACACAAAAATTGATTGTTTCATTTTAATTTTGAGTTTTAAAATTAAAATAAAAACTGCTAGAATTAAAAAACAAACTATCCATTGTCGCTTTCTCAAATCTCGGTGGGGTCTGGACCCTACCTTGGCTTCTCGGCGAATACTGGCCATTTAGGCATCACATATGTATTGTATAGTCAAAAAATGACAGAACATTTGAAAATAAAAAATACTATAATTTGGTTAAGAATTCTGAGGAAAATATTTTTAAAATATTAAAATTATAGGTATTGTTTACTTCGGTTTACTGTATAGTCACGAAAGCTTATACAGTATACAGCAGAAGACAATAAAACAGGCACAGCACAAAAAAAAGATGAGTTGCTATGTAAGGATTCATTACTCTCAAAGCATTTCACATAAAGGGTGAATCACATCTAACTAACGAATACTCAAAAAAGAAAAACACAAACGAGAGATTCTGAATCAAAGTACATTACAGTGAGATTGACTTAGCCAAGCATCTCCTCGTTGCTATTTCTGTTTTTTATTGTGGTTACAGTGCTGGTATATAAATGATTTTTTCAAAGTCTTCTAGCCTTAACACTTAAGTGCCTGCTGAAAAAATTTTAAAAATATAATTTATATGTTAAATAAATTCAGTTGTAACATAAGAAGCGGATTTATTTAATTTTAGATCTATATTTTGATATGACCCTCAACTTGATATGTTTTGACACTTTTAATCTATTAACAGCGCCTTAATTTCTGTCGAACCATTAAAACTGGTGTTAAATAATGATGTGATTGAGTTAACTCAAATTTAACAGAATTTTTATGTTTTTATTTAAATCACATTTTTATAAGAGTTTAATGATTAAGCGATGCTATTCTGTAAAATTATTCATTAGTTAAGTAAAATTAATCATATAATACAATATATGGCATCATATTTAGTCAAATTACTTGAGGCACAGATCTTGAGCCAAGTGTTTTGAATCTAGATTTAAGAAAAAAATTGAAAAAATTAATCATATTCCGTAACCTATTCTATTTTTGATCATGTATTGGTATATATTGTTTTCGAGAAATTGTATTCTAACTAAATAATTGTTTATGTGAATAACGCTCCAGGGCTTCACTCACTTGCCTAAATACATAGTGCTGTGAGACTAGTCTGCACTCAAATGTGTAATATTTTTGCGAAGACTATACTATGATTATAGGTTTTAATACAAGTCTCAAATAATCACTTTGTTAGAGATATCATGAATTATCTGTTTTTAAAATTGTTGCCAATAAACGGCTTTCAAAAACAAAGAATATATAAATTGTTTGCTGTTATGGAATACAAATATTTTTTAAACACATAAAAAATGTTAAAGCTAACAACTGATTGTTTGTTGATTGTGAAGATGGATAAAAAAAGCATTAAAAACAAATTAAGTGCTGACATACTGTACCAGTACAGTGACATATCGATAACTGGACTTTTTTGAGATAGAGATTCATTATATTTTTATACAGAATGATTGCACTTCATTTCAAAGATACTGAAATTGCTTAACTTATTTTTAAGTTATGTAACATTCCAAACATTTTTCTATTTAAAACATATTTTTATTAATGATCAAAAGTTTTAATTTTCTTCTTTCATGCGTTTTGAATATTTATTTTGAGTAATTGTTTCTTAAGATTTGAAAATAATTTGAGAAATTTATGCAAATTTCTAAAAAGATGATAATCAGAATAATGATAAATTGTCATCAGAGAAATGGTTTGAAATTCAAGAAGAACTGCATGCATGTGAATGAGGGTCAAAGAGCCTCAGAGGAATCTTACTCGAAAATGTAGTTTTCATTATACAACTAAATATAAGCTCTAATAAGCAATTTATTATTTCTTTATCTTCAAAATTAAACTTTTAATTTTTTACAAAGAATGGCTAAATTTATAAGCAATCAGATAAGATAAGCCCTAGTCACTCAATGTATGTTTTAGTTACCCAATTATTATTAGGCACATATAGTTTGATTATCTTTAATCCAACTCATAGTGTTATTTTAATTTGTTGTGTTGTATAATATATTGGATGCATTCAAATGTACTGAAAATTTTAATTTTAAGTTTAGGGGAACCACTAATTTTTTAACTTGTTCTAAAAATTATGATAAATTAAAAAACTAAACTTTGCAAAATCCCTTCGCTTACTCTAAATACCTCTAAATATCAATACCAGTACTAAACTTTAAGCTGAAGTTTATGTTAAGACTGGAATCGTGACCTTGAAACTAATACTAAAGTTTTTATATGAAAATTATGGATTATTATTATTCTATTCTATTTTTTTATTTATATATTTGAATCCTTTTCAAATGCCTAAACCAAGTTGAATAAGTGTGTGCTCAAGACTTATAAATTATTTTTTGAAATACTCTATCAAATACTTTTAATCAAAATACAATATATTTATTTTGAATAAATTTCAATGAAAATAGTTCCCAACTAAAAGTCAATAATTTTTTGGTTTCAAAACTAGTGAGAAAATAGGCATAAGATGCACACACGTCTTATTATTAACATATCTTATTTCAATTGATAACCCATTTAAGAGTTCATAAATTTTGAATAGAGTTTTCAGTTTCTTTCATAGATTTACAATAAATTGAAGTTTTAAATTCAAATCCTTACCAAAGTCCTTACAGAATAGAAGTGGCATAACTTATATAAGGGCCGAGGGGCATATACCCCCTCAAATTATAAGTTAATTAATTTCTCACAAAGTTTTATTGGATTGTATTCTTTTGGAAGTTTGATTTAATGGAAATGATAGTTAACTGTTCGCCAAATAGTGTATTTATAATCGAAATTCATGTTAATGTTTCATTAATTAATTCGTTAAATTATTTCTTAATTTTTATGGTCCCACGACTCAAAATTTTCTGGTTACGCCACTGAAGAATAGTGTAATAATTATAGTTATTTTATTTTGAAAATATGAACTTTAATATAAAGTTATGTCAAATATGTTTATGTTATCTACAAAAAAGACCGTCAAATAATGAAAAAACACTGTAAAAAACACAATGAATTATATCTTTTAATTATAAACTGTCAAAAATGAAACAGCATTTTCTACAACAG
This sequence comes from Nanhermannia comitalis, assembly GCA_034697665.1. Classification (NCBI taxonomy): domain Eukaryota; kingdom Metazoa; phylum Arthropoda; class Arachnida; order Sarcoptiformes; family Nanhermanniidae; genus Nanhermannia; species Nanhermannia comitalis. The sequence goes on from JAQGAM010000853.1 coordinate 10,694, forward strand.
GGAACAAGAATTATGTCTGCATTCGCTAAACATTATGTTAATGAAAAAGTGCAATTTTGTAACCTTCATAACTTTCGCTCTCATTTATCTATTTTTCTGCCTTCTTATAAATTATAAATATAAATAACTATTGTTTTCTCCATAATGTTTAACTGATGTTAATCTTTATTACAGCAGTTACAGTGCGATATCTCACAAAACGTTATATCAGTGAATACAGTTCTAGCAAAGGTATGTTTTAATTTTCTAACTCTATAG